>QRFB01013457.1:0-25326 GCA_008931105.1 Oenanthe javanica
CATCTCAAAACTGGGATAGAGCACCACCAACTTAAGAATAGACTCCTTGGAGATACTGTAGTCTGCTAGACTAAAACCATGCTCAGGTTGCTTGCCTAGAGTACACCCGTCATCAAGCTGCTTCTCATCAAAAAACAGCTTTTGGTAGTACAGTGGGATGCCTTCTTCATCCCTGATCTTTTCTTTGACACCTTCAATTGTTTCAGAGCTCTTCACCTTCAAAGTGATAGTCCAACCTGTTGAAATCTTGACAAATATTTGCATCACAAAACTGTGATTGAGTACCACTAACTTGAGGAGAGACTCCTTAGGGATAGTATAGTATTCTAGAGTACGATTATCCTCAAGCTGCTTGCCAGAAAATAACAGCCTTTGATGGTCCAGTGCGATGCCTTCTTTGTCCTGGATCTTTGCTTTGATGTTACGAATTTGGTCCGAGCTCCCCACCTCCAAATTAATAATCTTCCCCGTCTCAGCCTTGACAGAGATTTGCAGACAAAAACGTAACACCAACTTGAGGATAGACCCCATAAAAATATTGTATTCTGCTAGAGTAAGACCATCCTCAAGTTCTGATCCTTGATTATGGCGATCCTTAAGTTGCTTGCCAGCAAAAAACAGTTTTTGGTTGTAAGGTGGGATGCCTTCCGTGTCCAGGATCTTAGCTTTGACATTATCAATTGTGTCCGAGCTCTTCACCTCTGAAGTAATAAACTTCCCTGTCAAATTCATGACAAAAATTAGCATATCAAAACTGGGAGAGATCACCACCAATCGGAGTATAGACTCCTTCTGTATGTATATTGGAGTCTGCTAGTGTACGACCATCCTCTAGCTGCTTGCCTAGAGTATGAACACCATGCTCAAGCTGCCCGCCAGAAAAAAACAGCCTTTGGTAGTGTGGCAGGGTCCCTTCTTTGTCCTGGATCTTTGCTTTGACAATATCAGTGGTGTCTAAGCTCTCCACCTCCAGTGTGATAGTCTTTCCTCTTAAGGTCTTTACAAAAATCTGCATTCCACCCCTTAGCCTCACTACCAAATGAAGAGTAGACTCCTTCTGGATGTTGTAATCAGCTAGGTTCTGGCCATCCTCAAGTTGCTTACCAGCAAAAATGAGTCTTTGCTGGTCTGGGGGGATTCCTTCCTTGTCGTGAATATTTGCTTTGATATTATCGATGATGTCTGAGCTTTCAATCTCAAGGATGATGGTCTTGCCCCTAAGAGTATGCATGAAATCCACATTTGTAATTGACACAGAATTGAATGCAACACTAAGTCACAGTATCACAAGCATCATAACAGGATAACAGTTTTAGAAAAACAGACAAAAAAATTAAAAGAAAAGAATGTCCAGAAAACATGTGTACTTACTGTATGTATTCAAATTTGTCCAGTTGAACAAAGCAAACACTTTCACCTGAAAATCAAACCAAAAACTCATGTTGCAGGTCTAAACAAACACATAAAAAACTACTATCGGGAAAAACAAATTTGAACCACATAAGAAAGTGATTAGTATTTACAATCATAATCTGTTTAATTAAACTTCTGCATGCACTTTTAAAGAGTTTTTTCTGGAGAAAATAGAATTGAAAGAATTCAATTTGTGTACATGCACATCAAGAACACAAACCGTCCACTAATGCTTTTCCTATTTATATTGTTAAGATTATCTATTTATCTTTATATATAAAATTTCAGAAGAGAAAATAATGTCTGACACTCTTCTATGTTAATAAGTATATTCATCTAAGAATGTTGGGCGCAAAGAGTCATACTCTTCCTGTAGATGAAACATGGGACATCGTTGTCATTGAGTGGGATGTTCCTGAGTTAGGATGGATTAAAATTCAAGATTTGAAGGCTTGTGTGGAAGAGTTTATTAGAATTTTAGAAATTAAAATAACAGATTTTGTGGTTGTATAAGACAAGCATGTCCATTGACTGCAGTCTGCACAGCTTCAGTATATACACTTTAGCCTGGATTAGTTTGGAATCTCCAAGTTCCCCAACTCATTTTTGTATCTGACTCTCTTGATGCTGCAGGTAAATGTGTGCTGCGTCATGATTTGAGTTACCCCCAATTCAACTTCATCTCCAAAATTTCAAAGATGAGAAACAGAGTATGGTAACTTTCTCTCAGGCATGTTATGAGGGAAACAAATCATTGTACCGATTTTTTTGCTCATATGGAATTTTATCTCAATAACAAAGTCTCTATTCTTGAAAATTCTCCTAATGATCTAGCTCCAACTTTTGTCAATTTTTTAGATTTGTTCCTATTATGGTCGATACTCTGTCCACCTTCAATAATGAGATCAATACGTATAATTTGATCAAAATAAAATTAGATTTATTTTATGTTTAAAAAATATAAAATTGAATTTACAATATCTTTTGGATTGAAAAAGTATCGGGCGAGCCAAGTACATAGTAAAAGAGAACATAATGATTTATTACACTGTTATTTATCTTTCTGAATGGATCAAACATCATGTCTTTCTGCCGACATAGCATGGATAAGTTCAGTTGTAAGACCAAATCCGAATGGAAACAGTGGATCATAATTTTGATTTCCAACTCCAACATTCATAGGGAGTTGATCAACTGTCTTAAACCATGTCCGTGGAAGCTTGCCTGTGAATTCATAATTGCCAAACAAAACATCTGCAATGCCTTGTCCCTCTGATCCAGGAAGCCAAGCAGCTACAAGGGCATCGATCATAGACAGATATGGCTCAACAACTACTGGACGGCCAGTGATAAGGACGACCACACATTTTACAGTGACACAAACATTAGTGATAATGCTTGGACCAGGTTCTGGAATTGTTAAGTTCATATTGTCTCCATCTGATTCTGCATATGGGTACTCCCCCACTACTACTATGGCATAAGAGAAATTGTTGGATTTTACGAAGCTGGTATCAGGGTTTTCTTGATACACAACTTCAGTCGCTGGGTCAACTGTTCTTTTGATAGCAGTTAGTATAGATGTACCTGTACATGAATAGATGAAAAAGGGAAAAAAAGAATATATTTTCTAGCTCTCTCCACAAATGAAATATATTATAGACTCTCTAGAGAAGAACTTCAAGCTACATCTGACTTTGGGGATCAGTGCAACCTTCAAGCTTGTTATAGATCAAATTAGGTGTATCCTAACATCATAAGGTGCGCTCTGGAGAGTTAGTAGCTTAGTACAGGTAATAAGGAGGGTCTCAAGCCCAGTATCCCAAAGAACTCTAAGATCCAAGTTAGGTTAAAAAAATCAAATATAAACATGTTTTGACCTTCAAACTGTAAAATCTATATGTATTTACCAAACACTTATCATCTTTTTTAGATAACATTTTTCCCACAGCATTACAATGATCAAAAGTGAGTAGGATAGTGGAATGGTAGGAATCATACCCCCTGTAATATTGCCGCTAAGACCCTGCCATTCCACTGTCCACCCACCACACTGGTATCCAATATCGTCAGCATGAGTTCCTGTAACAAGTATTTTTGATGAAATTTTAGGAAGTGGCAGCAAAGTCTGCTTTGTGGAATTTCCATTCTTCAGTAGCACAAGTGATTTTCTTACAGCCTCCCTCGCCAGTTCCCTATGTTCCTATTCAACATAGTGCATGATGATTAAAAGAGTCAACATTGGTAGAAAGATGCGACCTGAGTACTATGAACTTGGAGGGCCGTTCCTAACATAATCGCCGGGAGCCGAGGGCAAAAATTTTAAACGGGCCTCCTAACATTTTTCTCCACCATAACTATAAAAAATATATAAAAAATCATATGATATAAGAAAAGGTTATGGTAAATTTTTATAAATTTCCACTTATTTCCACCAAGATTTTATCTTGAAAGTCTACTTTTTCGATGACAAATTTAGCTATAATTCTTTTGTGACTCTTCTTACTTATCAAACTCATTTTTTTTGTTCATTTCATATCTAGATAATTGTTTTTTAGGTAATATCATATAAATCTCAGTAAAATTATCACTAAAAGCAACATCACAATAACAGCTCAAATAGATAGTTCAAATTCAAAATTCTCACTAACAGTTTAAAAAAATGAATCTTTATATCAAAATAAAGACAATATATATATATTTATATGAGTTTTAAGACGAAATTTTACTAACACTAGATTAATATTGTTTTGATATAAATAAAATATATATAACTGATTACCGGTTCAACTCTATTTTTCTTTTCTAATAATGAATTATCTAATTTTTTAGAATATATACATATATATTATATATACACATATGTAATTAGTACTTATTTTTAGTTTTATAGGCTAATTATTAATTTATATTTTGTGAATATTATTGACTTTGTAATTTTTTTTACTAAGATAAATATATACTATTTTTTTTTTTAAATGTACCCCAAATTTTTTTGGGACCCGGCGATCGCGACCTGCCGGACCTGTGAACTTGGCAACGGAAGACTTACCTTACATCCCAAGTACTTGGTCATGCTATAGTCAGCCAATGGATTCTCAAAAAGACCCATTAGAAACTTCACCCTTAAAATTCTCTCTACTGCATCGTCAATACGTCTCATGGGAATAAAGCTGTTTCTCACCAGGAATGATAGACCACCAATGAATTCTGTATAATTAAATGGTACTATTACCTGCAATGTACCCAAAATACACGAGTGCTAAACTTTTTGATTCTTAAATGTTTGCTTCACAAATTTCTGAATTTTTTAGTTTAAGAAACCGGAAAGTTATGTCTAGAAAATGACCATGTCAATGCCAGCATTAATTGCAGTCTCGATGGAATATGTGTAATTTGCATGGAATGGAGATGTGAGCTTGTCAAGACCTCTCGAATCTGAAATGACGAATCCCTGAAGAAGTTCAATCACAAAATTTCAAAAATGCCATCTTAGTCCCTGCTTCATTCAAACTGTCAAAGATATATATAAATTATGATCAAATAAAGTTACCCTTCTAATGTGTTGTGATGGGACAGTGGGTAACTTACTATCAAAGCTCTTTTGACATAGCAGTATTGATGGACATATTAACTATCAACGCATAAGCATGTCATATATGCAGTAAGCCACACTCCTAATACCTTAGGCTATATATGTTGCAAGGACTATGTTCCCTTTACTAATGATTTTTATTCATTTTTAACATATTTAACCCCTTGACCAGCCATATAGTCCCATGAAAAAGTTTTAGTTTCAAGTTCATTTTGGACGATTATGTAACATTATATCTTGCTAGGCATTATAATCCCATGGAGATGAACGAAGTCGATGATTGTAATTAATCTAGTTCATAAAATTTTAAGTCCAAATTTAGAGTATATAAGCTAATAGAGTGAGACTTATAATCCCTTTGAACAAACACGGCCTTGCCATAAATAACAACAAACATCAAATTATATAGAACAGTTGAATTTACCGTGAAGTTTAGAGTATTCTTCAAAAAGTCAGTAATAAGAAGACGATTAGCATGCATTTTTACTCCATTCCAACTCGAAAAGGAGATCATGACAGTTGTCACTCCCTTGCTAATGGAATCATAGTAGGCTGGCATATGGATGCTAAGCAATTCATCCCAGCTTGCAAGAGTATTGCCCTCATTAATGCCGTTGATAGTTCCACCATCACCCACATAATGCTTGGCACATGATGCAACTTTATCCCTACAGAGATATAAATTGTTTCAAGATATTCATAGTGAAGATAGTTCAGGAAGTAGATCAAAAACTACACAAGTTGCAAGACTGTGAAAGGACTATTTTTTTTAATTTTTTTGGTTAGTTGCATATCTTTTAATGCATCGGATCTTCTAGTAAACGCCGCCGACGGAGAGTGTTGATTCGAAGCAATGACCTTTGGACATGAGGGGGGGGGGTCTTGCCACTAGTCATCAACAAATTCTAGACATATTACATTTCAACTTTTAAAGAGAGCATCAAGGATGATATATTCAAGAAAGTAACAAAGGAACACCAATACATGAACTAGCCCTTACTTTCCAGAAACAAAGGGATACCCTTTGCCAGAACTGTCAGGGATGTCTCCCTGTAGTCCTGGTATGAACTCAGTCATTGCTCGAACTATTGTGGGGTCTTCGCTATAACTTTCGTAACAGCGACCCCACCTTGGATCT
Source organism: Oenanthe javanica (assembly GCA_008931105.1). NCBI lineage: Eukaryota > Viridiplantae > Streptophyta > Magnoliopsida > Apiales > Apiaceae > Oenanthe > Oenanthe javanica. Next base: position 6,147 of record QRFB01013457.1, read on the forward strand.
CTACAAACCTGTGATCCAATAAGTAGTTATCAGAGATATATTTACAAAAGATGATTCCTGAGTTCCGGAATTTTTTTCCCTCAAATTTTATTACCGCGATACAAGGTGTAAATGCATAACGAATTCCCGTGGCCCTGACTTCAAGAGCGGTAGCTGCTGCAATCCTTTTCACCATTGTAGAATCCCTGCTTAACAGAACATAATAAACCAAACCACATTATCAGATGCACACACTTATATTGTACTATATTATTCAAGAGGTGATTAGTCAAACAAGTCTTGGTAGACATATAATACAATTCTGTCATATTAGAAAGATCAGTTCTAATTTATTCTATGGTCTAAGTTTACAGACTAGGGAACATCCACTTGCCTGGTTGCTCCTAAACCAACATTATGTGGAAATATTGTTGCAGTGTGAGCAAAAGTATGGCCGTGAACAACATCAGCTCCATAAATCACAGGTATCCTAAGCCGAGTTGATAAAGCGCCCANCTAGTCAAACAAGTCTTGGTAGACATATAATACAATTCAGTCATATTAAAAGGATCAGTTCTAATTTGTTCTATGGTCTAAGTTTACAGACTAGGGAACATCCACTTGCCTGGTTGCTCCTAAACCAACATTATGCGGAAATATTGTTGCAGTGTGAGCAAAAGTATGGCCGTGAACAACATCAGCTCCATAAATCACAGGTATCCTAAGCCGAGTTGATAAAGCGCCCATCTGAATTTCATTCACAACGTTGACCCATTCCTCTGGAGATGCCTGTTTGCCTGGAACACTCCCTCCGTCATTATACACACCTCCTGCAAAGACCAGAAGAACATATGTATCATGCAAGTTCTTAACATTTTTTTAATATTTAAAGTAGCATATTTTTCAATGCATCAGATTTATAAGTACAGAGGATTCAAGTTCATGACATTAATCATAGATCAGCCTTGCCATCAGATAACTAATCATCTATTACGCAAGCTGTTAACAGTAAATAATGCATATCGAAAAAAATGCAATGAAGTTTACCAATATAATAATTCTGCATGACCTCAAATGATGCCACACTTTGTTCAATCTGTGTCATTTGCCCTATCTTTTCCTCTAAGGTCATCTTTCTCATCAAATCCTCGATTCGAACTTGAATGGGAAGGCCAGGATCTTTATATTCCATGTACTCTGACTGTGCCATGACAGCCCAAAAACAAACAACAAGAGTCTTTAAAATATACACACAACTTCTTTCCATTTTCTCCTGCTTAATGCACCTTAAAATGGCAAAGCATATGTTTTCACCACAAAGTCTTATCAGAACTCAGATGCAATATTATTAGTGATGTCAAAAAAAGGTTCACAGACTTTGGCAACTAAGGTCAAGATTTTAAATTTCTGTGGTCATAGCTAGATATAAATTTTAATTTTATATAACTGCCTAGGTACACAGAATGGTAGCTGCACCCCTGGTGAGTGCTGTGATCAAAACCACCTGTGGCTTGTAAATTGTGGACCTTTTTTTGTAAGTTTGTGAGTTGGGGTGTTGTGTATGGGGCTGTGGCATGGTATTTTTTGGTTGGTGGGGGTGTCCTTACTCACCCGGGGGTTGAGCTAGGAGGGAATGTTCTACCAATAACCCACACTGATTATCTTCTCTTACTTATAATTTAAATTTATTTAGTAAAATTTAAAATTTTAATCTTAGATTTATATTTGTTTATTTTGGATGATTTTATAGTTCTTTTATAATTTATGAGTTATTAAATATATGTAAATAAGAATAAAAATTTTAAGCCATACATGTATTTTTTGTGCTCTCATTTCGCGGAGGCAATATAATTTATTTTTAAATTATTTTTGAATTTAAAAATATTTAATAAATAATTACAATACACTATATAAATTTATTAAAAGATAACTTATTAAATTAAGTTTTGAAGGAATAAATATTCATTTATCATATATGACAAAATAAATGAAAATTACATGAAATTAATTTTGTAAAAAAAATTGTACGAAAAATAAATTATTCCATATATATCAATTCAAAAATCTATAGTATTTTATACAATTCAAACTATATTAGATATTTATCAATAATATTCCTCATACACACTATTTATTATTCTAATTTTACCTTTTATAATATTTTATATATGTTAAATCTTATTTAATTTTATTTTAATATATTTATAATCTAAAAGATTATAAATGAAATCTTCTTATCCATGCAAATAATATAATTATGGCTCCTACATATATTACAGAACAATCAAATTTTTCAGAAGAAGATGTTTTAACTGTACGCCATCCTGTAACTAGGAGAAACATTGTTATGCTTGCTCAAATAGTTGCAGAGGTAGAGAAATTTTATTACGAGTAATTTACAAGTAACTTCAAAGAAGTTATATAACTTAATATACAGATACCTCTCCTAGGTATCCAAAAATTTAGGAGACTGCCCTACAATTACAACNTTTATCCATGCAAATAATATAATTATGGCTACTACATATATTACAGAACATGCAAATTTTTCAGAAGAAGATGTTTTAACTGTACGCCATCCTGTAACTAGGAGAAACATTGTTATGCTTGCTCAAATAGTTGCAGGGGTAGAGAAATTTTATTACGAGTAATTTACAAGTAATTTCAAAGAAGTTATATGACTTAATATACAGATACCTCTCCTAGGTATCCAAAAATTTAGGAGACTGCCCTACAATTACAACACTGATCTCAACTAATTGGCTACCTCAAGGACATCTGTGGTCGTGATAACTACCCGATTTCCTGTGCTAGAAAAGTATTAAACAGCGGACTGTCGAACTACTGCAATCTCTGTAATGCCGTTACTTATTGTTTTTCCTTTCTGATTTTATAGCCTCATAAGATGTCATAACCNAAATTTCTGTAATGCCGTTACTTAATGTTTTTCCTTTCTGATTTTATAGCCTCATAAGATGTCATAACCTCCTTAAATTTCGCTTCAGCAGCTACTGCAACAGATCGTAAAATGCAACAAAACAAAGAGACAGACATCAGAATATTACAAATATATAAAAGCTCTGTTATACGGCTAATCAAGAAGTACCTTTATCATCCTGATTCTGATCTGGATGGAACTGTTTTGCTTTGACGCGGAATGCAGTCTGCAATGCCAATATACAACTTTTTATTTCAATACCTATCCTTTTTTGGGGAAACATTCTTATATAATTCCAAACCAATATTGCATGTGAATATATAAAAGTACCTCATTCCTAATTCCTTTATATGAAAACATGTTATGACAAAAACAAAAATTTAGAATTGCCATATCAATATACAATTAAGTAGCAAACCGAGACAGGGATTTACCCCTGCGGGAATAGAATTTTTTTAATATCACAGTTACACCATGTCAGACTGGTAAAATGGTGTCCCCTCTCACAAATATATAGAAAGGGAAAAGTGTGGGGTCGTTAACAGAGGAAATATACATATTGTTCTTAGCTAGTCCTAATTGGTACCTCACAGGCTCACACCTTTATATTGCTAGAGCATGTGACACACTCACGTCATTTCACCAATTTGATGCTGTATAATGGTGATTTCCCCTGCGGAAATGGTGCAACAGAATTTTTGCACAATTTGATAACAGTACTTAACAATTTTCCACGAAATCTAATCACTATTCCCATCTAACATAGGTCTTGTACACTTGTGTGTGTGTGGGGTGGGTGTGTTTTGCTAATTAAATTTGGTGCTTTTGAGTTTAAAGAACCTATATCTTACAAATTACGTTCGAATACACAAAATATGATACTTTCAAATACGAACATTTTTTTAAATTTGAGAAGAAGACACCCATCAATAAAAATTATTTTCTTTCACAAACTCTTTCGAAATTTGATAATAAGAGAACAATCAATACTTGTGTTTCTCACAAACTCATAAAAATCCATATATAACATCACATGTCCATTTAGGATCATTCTTGGAGGCGCTATATGCACATATGTTTTAGACCCCATGGGCATCCCGTCACATGGACTTGATTCTAAAAATATATCTACAACATTCTCAACTTGAAGAAAGCATTTGCCAAAGACAGTGTCAGAAATAAATTTTTAAGGGAGTCCACAAAGATAATAATAAGTGATTGTGTTGATATCTTTCTTCTGTAATGAAGTTTATACTCGTAGAGCAGAGAGTCAACTTACCATAAGTGCTTTGTTAGCATGATGCTATTGCAGTCTTTTAATAACAACAAAAGCAAGTACATATATATTTATATTTAAAAAGATAGATAACATATGAAATGTGCAACTCCAAAAATCAGTCAACGGAGTGTCGGAGTGGCTACCATCTTAATCATCAATAATGCAGAAGGCCTGGAATTTGAAAAAAAAACTAATTTTGTACCTTTATTTCATCTTCTGTGTATGGTTTTGTCCTCGTCCTGTCAAAAAGGGAATTTTCATATAATAAGATAAGTCTAAAGCATACAAGTTTTCACAAATAATTAGTAACATATGTTGTGTGCAGTCCATATCAACTCAACAAACATAGTTGAACGTGACTGACGTATGGAAATCAGCACAATATTTTCCATGAGCAATAAAAATGAACATGCAATACAACTACCCACACCATACAACAATAAAATCATTACAGACTAAACAATATAGCAGCCGATGGTTAACATCAGGAGCACCTGCTTTGATCGGTGCAGACTTCTTGCCTTTTCCTTTCACTGCTTGATATATGTTCTTATTCAAGGTACGGCAGTAGAAAACTAAAAACTTAAAAGGTATGTTTCTCTTTACAGTTGTTAAGGTGACTAAACTCATAAAATACACTTACAATGGAAGTCTGGTTTTCAATTCTTACTGTTTTGTTTATTGATAAAAATGGGAAACTGCTGATCATTTCTTCAACCTGATACTATATTACTTGGCCTACATCCCAAGGCTTCTTTATTTCAATTGACTGAGTTCTAGTTCTTTGTAAAACATAAATTTCTAATTAGTTAGCCTACATCTCAATTCCCAAGGCTCCCTTGGGAGAAATAAAAGAGGCAGGGCCAAAGTGACCACCTGTAGGTAGTTTAAATCCCCAAACTAGTGGTCAAAACTACCGCAAAAGAAATGATATACAAAAAGGAACTAAAAAATGTAAATTCTTGCTCTATAGGAACTTGAGCGAGAACTAGGATATATAATGACATTATGAGATTTCAGCAATGCGTACATAGGAACATATAGATACATGTATTCATATAGGACATTACCTGTCAAGACCCAAAACTGTGTAGTGGTGGGACAATGAATAGCTAATGTTATTTTGTGGAGTCTGACCATAGTTAGTCCTTCGATCTCTACTTGATGTTTCTGTCTTCCAGTACCAGTCATCCCTTTGGAAATGCTGATGATATTGACCGGGCCCATATTCCCTCCAGCTCTCATAGCCCCTTTTATGTTTGTTTCTCTCTCTATTGAACACACTCTGCATGCGCCTTATACGTTCCTTAGAAGAACATTGGAGAAAAATTATTTAGTCATGCAATCATTTGAAGGAAGTTAATAGTAAGGTACATAAGAAACCAAAATACCGAGCTGACCGGGAAAAGGAAAGGGGGGAGAGGGGGAGGAGGGAGCGAGGGACAATCAGGGAGAGCGAGGGACAATGAGAGTGTGAGAGAGAGAGAGAGGGAGAGAGAGAGCAATGGAGTAATAAATATTTAAACGAGATTAATGCCCAACGAAAATCAAAGGCACAAAAACTAAAAAACTTTCATGTAAATTATCTATATGACAACTATAGGCGTGGATCAAGGATGCAATTTACTGATTACCAGTGTAACGTGATTCTAATATTTTGGACCTAATTGGAAGCAGAACTATTAGTAATAACAAAACCAGGGATTGATTTAGTTCAACAGCATAAACAACAGATAATAATTTACTAGAAATCAATGATCGAACCTTGCAAATTAGATGCAACACACACTATGTATATATATACTGTGTGCATGAGACAGAGAGAGGGAGAGGGAGAGGAGGGAGAGCAGGAAGAGAGAGAGAGAGAATTCTTTCCAGTTTATATGGCACAGCCACACCCATTTCGATTTTCTTTTGTNAGGAAGAGAGAGAGAGAATTCTTTCCAGTTTATATGGCACAGCCACACCCATTTCGATTTTCTTTTGTTATTACTTTCTACTTTTTACAATATCCAATTTAACCATACAAATTATGCGACATCTTTATGCATAGAAGCGAGCAAATTTCCACCTTTTTGGGTAATTGTACCATCATATTTGTCACCATGTGAAATGACTGTCTCACTACTTAAAAGATTATTGTCATTACAATATTACATACTTATATAAGTGATACTACACCTGCCAAAAAAAATTATTTGTCATGCCTTTTCATTTAAATGTTATTCAGATTTATAAGCTTGGATTTATCTTTACAGGAAATGTCAACAGAAAAAAGCTGGCAAAGAGTGGTGTGCAGGGCACAGGAAAGTTGTGCCTGTGAGCTAAAAGATGCATGCATAAGAAATAACGAGGCCTGGCTTTTGGTTAAATTTTGGGTGAGCTGTGTAGCCCATTCATATTACACGTTTACGAATATCTAAAACTAGCATTCATATTAAAAGTTTACGAATATCTAAAACCACTAAATAAATTTGGGATATCTGAAATGAAATCATGCATCCATTTTAGGATGAATATGTTCTTTTTGTAAGTAAAATGCTGATGCCTACTTGTCGGAAAATGATATTTATAGACATGTATTTGTGGATTCAAGAAAGGGCTTAATGCATCATTTATCATCATTAAGTGCCCGAGCATCGGATGACTAACAAACTCAAAAAAGTTTTTGAAAAGAAATCTAATCTTGTTTAAGTGAAACTATAAAATTTTGCAATGCTAAATTTAGTTCAAACTTTTTTTTATTTTTTAAGTAAATTTAGATCAAACTTATACGATATAATATAGCAAAAAGACGAAAAGTATACAAGACTGAAGTAATATGTTCTTACCACTCTCTCTAGTTCTTCTTCATACTCTTCCTGCATTCGACGATTATATCTTTTCCATGCTTCCTCCTGAAAACTTGTACGGAATGTACCACCTTTTGCTCCTTTCCACTGAGATCTGGTCATCTTGTCATGGTGGAATCACATGCATAATCAGGTTAGGTAGTACATACTTAAAAATGTAATAATGCAGCATAATATTGTAGACTATGATTAAAGAACAAGCAAATTAGGAAACCGGGGAAAAAATTTAAGTGTCTTCCAGACTCCAAGAATGACCTGGTTACACTGTCTGGTGCAATTTAGTGATACTTTTGTAATTTTCCAATATATAGTCGTCATGCGCCAGAAGATGGGTAGGTTTACATCCATCACCGATTTCATTACTTACATATAAGCTTTAACAAATGAATATAAACTAGAAGAACCTGTAGGGGACTAGTGGCACAAGTACAACAAACTTCTACGATAATATCTTACAGTATATGCCACCCCAACTCCTCAAATGATTCTTAAACCATTTATCTTACAGTTCCCTACATTAGTTAGTAAATTCCAAACCAGGCAACAGGAACCGTTAATTGCAATTTTAGATAACAGACCTAGTAAAGTGCACAACAGTCTTTCTTGCGCTGTTCACATACAGAAAACTATGTTAGCCAGACTTGCTTAAAAGGTCTATCAGAATTAGCAATATTTCAAATTTTCTGCATGTTTTTGACACAAATTGAAGTGTCCATATACCCATTTCTGAGTGTAATGTCCGACATGGATACTCAAGAGTCGAGATGCAAAAAAAGAGTTCCGGTAACAGAGACGGAAATTATATTTTTTTCAATGGAAACTGTAGGATATAAAGATTTTGAGCTTGGAAGATCACAACTGGTTTCGTTAAGGAATCAAAACAAGATACTGACAAGCAAAGAAGCCTAACCTAATCTAACAAAGGAAATTTTGATTGCTTTCGCATGAAGTCCAAAATATGTTTGAAAAGCACATAAGCAGCCTTTTGGGATCGGGTTGTACAAACTCACAGATAGCCATACAAACATGAAAATCAGTGTAAATTACTTCACCTACTAATCTCTAGTTTCTTAGTTTTAGCAGATACAAAAAAACTACTACCTGTACACTAAACCAATCAAATGTTGCCCGCAGCTGCCGAACCTGCCAGATGGTTCAACTATCACATATTTTCCATGCAACAGTTCATGCTTGTAAAAATTCACATACAAAGGTAGATTGTATTTCTAAAATTATTATTGTGTATGGCCCTTCATATTCCTATATAAAAAATGTAGTAACATAATCAATTAACATATCACATTTTTTTCACACAATCATGTATTGACACGTAACAGAACTCATAAGGACATGAACCCTATAACTACCACGAGCACCTCAACCAGTCACCAAAAACTGTCACCAGGTGACTATGTAAAAGCCATAACCTTTGTTTCACTGACTTTTTTTTTCATCGAGTACCTGTGGCGGACACTCGAAACTTGGACATGAGTATCACTATGGACACTTGGTCACTTATTTTAGGCCAAAAATATGTTAAGCTTTAGAAAATCTTGACAAGTTCAACCCTTGAACACATGTCAATGCTAGACACTTCCACCCGAGCCTGAATAACAAAGGCAACCAGATAAAAATCCTCAAACCAGATCTCCCACTATAACCACTCTTTTGACAAAAGATCACATGACCAACTCCAAACAACTTTATGGTAGTTCCCCACATCTAATATTGATAAAGATTAAGGCAGACTCAAAATTGACGCAACAGATCAACGTGCCCAAATGTGCCATTGTACCAGGTTTGTTTGAAACTAAAAAGTTGTCTACATCACCTACACACATGTAGTTGTCTTGGATCTTCTTTTCTTGGACAACAGCATTATTTCATATATATATAATGGATATTACTATAATTTGGTCAGTATTTATATAAATTGTTGATGCTTTTGTCCTTGACTTTTTGTGATTGTACCACTTAAAATGGCCAAGGCACTGAGGGAGATTATGCCTACTATACTATGCTGGTCCTTCGTGCTTGTATATGTTATTTTATTGCATGCCTTTATTCCCCAAAAAATCTAATTCCTTATTATTATGCCTTTTGCAGCTGTTCAAAATCATGAAAATTTTCTATGATCTCAACATCTTCACAAAAAAATTCCAATTTTTTTTCAAGCGTTGGGGTCATCATGGAAACAACCTTTACTTCACAAAAGGTTCATGCACAACTCACTCTCCTCAAACCTTACTATAACTATAACTTTGAGTATCTTGGTTTAGTATATAATAATCTATAAACTCAAGGGGGGAAAAAGACATCGGCAACACTAGGGTTAGGGATGGAGAATGAGTAACTGAGATGAAAGATCAAAGACTTGAGAAGAGCCACGCATTTGGGGTTGACGAAGGCAAGCCTCATCTTCTCCAAGTCAAAATGACTCTTTTTTTTCTCGTCTGCGACAGACGAGTATGTGTCGTGGCACAAACTTGAAAGCTGCAAGCCAAAGGTATATGTCTGATGCCAATCAGGTGAAACATTTATAACAGCTTTACAGATACCTTGATCCCAAAGGATATGATTTGGTTTCACATTGTTTGTCTATCAAAATAAGCACATTATCACAACACAAACTATAAAAAAAACTCTATCTCTGCATATCATGACATTTTGCAATCCATTTAAAATCCTAAAGAATAGAGCCCTGTTTTTAAAATCAAAAATTTACAAATTTCTCCGGATGCTAAGATTTATCAAGCATTCCATGTCTCCCTCCTCAATAGAAGAGCTGAAACATCCCCAATCGACCTACCTCCCCTTCTCTCTCAAGTCTGCCAGTACTCTGGCAATCTAAAAATCAACAAACACACTCTTATAGTGCAAGTGTTGACCAAATATAATAGATACTTACAGCCAAAGTAGTAACACTAGCTCCAATAAAACCAAAAATCAAGATACCCCATAAACGCATATCTTCAGACTCTTTGGTAGGTTTAATATTTTTATTTNCTCAATCCACCAGCTGAAAGTGTTACTTATCTAGCCCTCACCGCATCTCTACCTCAAGTATCACCCTTTACGCCAAGGTCAATCTCAAAAAACTACGAATGATGGGCAGCACCAACTTTCGATTCACATTTCAAGCTCACCCATTTACTACTCCCAACTTCATTGCAAGCTCGCCCACTCTCGAACTCATTCATACCACCAATCTAAACCACTAAAGCCTTCCATATCATACAATTACAATCCAATTAATCCAATACCAATAAACCAACAACCCGCAATCAAGAAAATCAACCTAACAAATTACTCAAATACCTTAACAAGACCAAGTACATAAAAACAAACACTAATCAAGAAAAGGCAAGAAACCAATCAAAATCAAGAAAATAAAAACATGGGTCAGCAAGAAATAGATACTTACAGCCAAAGTAGTAACACTAGCTCCAATAAAACCAAAAATCAAGATACCCCATAAACGCATATCTTCAGACTCTTTGGTAGGTTTAATATTTTTATTTGATTGTGGCCATGGATTATCACCTGGGTCATCATCATTTTGGCAGCTCATCTCAGAATTTATTTATAAAACCTACAAACATATAACAAGATTTATGTTATGTAATTACAGTGTCTTTTAAATACAGGGGGCAGACTATTCTTATTACTACTTGGTTTAGATATATATGTATATATATACAGATTCGAGGTTGAATTTGCATATATATATAATTGCTGCAGAATGAATTCATGACGTAGGAATATCAATTATTATCTATTATTATTATTATTATTATTATTATTATTATTATTATTATTAACATTTTATAATAATTAAATATTGTCAGCAAGATTTTATGTATAAAGAACATCTGCACCATCATCACCCTTTGATATTTATATATTAAAAAAAATGGTTGGTCATATTCGAACAACAAAATTCAGCAATAATTTATAAGCTTGATTAACCTATTTAAACTATGTAAAATCTCATAATCTAGCCTAGAATCTAATATATGTTTTTGTATTATGATTATTTACGTGTAATTTAAAAACTAAATTTTTATTAATTAAATACTAGACTAGATTGTATTTTTGGATATAACTCTGAATTTTATGTTTGTTCAATAATAATGACTTATAATAAATAATTTTTGAANATTAAGATATCCTAATTTTGGTGTCTGATATCTGATTGTAAATAAAAACAAATTGAAAATTTGATCCAATTTTCTTTTACTAAATCGAATTTAAATTTGAATTATAGTTTTATAAAAATTTGGATATAAATTATATAAATAATAAAGGTCATGTATTAAAGAAAATTAATATCAATAGTGCAAGTGTGCAACCTGTATAACATATTTAATTTACTAATAACTTATTGTTACTAAAATTAAAAAGAAAACTTATATAATTCAAAAACTTCATAAATTTACAATTATATTTCTTAAAAAAATTTCGAATTCGAATTCCAAATTCGATCAGGAGAAATATTTTGTTTAATTTTTTTCATTATTACGAACATGTTTGTAAACAACCCATAAATACGTCTCATGAACGAGTATTCTTCAATAATTCATGAATATTATTTAAATACATTTTAATTTACAAACTCATTCTCNCTTAAATGCATTTTAATTTACAAACTCGTTCTCATGAATAATTTATAAATATTTTTAATGAGTTTTTTTTATTAACACAAAAATAACATATACAAATATTAAAATATGTAAATTAAAATAAATAAATTTAAATTCCAATATCAAAATAATGAGTTAACACAAAAATTCTCACATCTGAAATTCTTTCAAATTCAAAGAAGTACAAACTTGATAATTAACTGACTATGTTCACGAATCACGTTGATGAACTGTATAAACAAACATGTTTGTGAATATTATAATCAAATATATTCGCGAAAATTTAGCCAAATTATGTTATACTCAAATTTGACTCATTTATTAAACAAACTTTAAATTCATGGTCATATTTTACTAGTTTACAAATCAAACTGAATATGAATCAAATTTTTTTGAGTTGAATACCGAACTATTCGTAAGCTCATCTACTCATTTATAACATAAGTGAAAGTAAATGAAATGAATGAAATTCTTTTATTCTTCTAAAATAAGGTCTCATTTGATATTACTAGCAAAAATACTTTTTTTTTTGTTGAAAAACATGTAAAGAATTGTTTGAAAAAATTCAAAAGCAATTTTTATAAAAGTGTTTTTATCAAAAAATTGCTCTATAAATCAGATCTCTCGTGCTTTCAAAAAAACTGTGTTTAAGTTTTTAAAGGAAGTTACTACAAGTTTTAATATTAATCCTCCGTAAAAATATTAGTTTTTATACTTATAAAAACACGCATACATAAAAAATATTATCAAACAATTCATCTGATTCTAACATTACTTTTTCTCATAACACAACTTTAAGAAATAATTTTCAATGGATTTTAAATCTATAAAAATATGATAAATGTCGGTGTGTTTATGAGCATGTTATGATAAGTGCCCTAATGACTATTGAGGAACATGAATTTCATTCAAAATTCTAAATTTGATCAAATGATACTTTTGGATGATAGAATTTGGATTTGGATTTAATTTAAATTTTAAACCATTCAAATATTTATGCAAATTTCAGAATTTAAAATGACAACTATCATTTAAAATAAAATACATTTTATCAAACACTGCCTAATATTGTTTGACCTATACACATGGCTTTGGCACAAAGTGCAATCTTTTTATCTCAATCACAACGTTCATTTTTCCAAAAGCCTTTATCGAATCTCAAATAAGCAAGCTTGAAGCTTCTGCACTCACGGATGGACTAAGGGTTTCCCAACTGTGGTGTGGACTTATTAAGGTCCATTCCTCACTTATTCGGTTTAGTATGAACCTGTAATCGGAACCAAATCATTTCATATGATTCAGTTTTCAAATTTATTTTGATTTGATTTATAATGGTCGATTTTTACAGGTTTCGACTCCATTTCAATTTTGTTGCTCAGCCCGCCGGGATAAACAAGATAAAGATGCCAAAGCAATCATAGTATTGTAGTTCACTAACAAAAACTCGAGGTTCAAATCAGGATGAAATTATGTGTATCTATGACAAGGGCCCGCAAAAACTCCGTTAATCTTAAATAAAAAAATATGCCCAAGCTGAACTATTTTCTAAAGATGTAAAGTACACTGTACAAGGTCCAAGAATGTCTCTTTTACCACATGTTTCTAGAATATCTTATAACATAAAAGTAACTTTTAAGTTATATAATGGCAGCATGCTTTCATTCAATCCCCGTCAGATCTACCATGTTTCTGGCAATTTAAATGGACCTGCCTACTGCATTTCCTGACCGACCTTCAAACGTAAGAGTGATACTCCCTGTTGGTCTCAAGAGAGGTGGCCATTTACTCGACGAGAGGGTGATGGCTGTTGCGGAGTGCGCGACCCGCTTCTGGTAGTGTCTAAATTCTCAGCTTGAGAGGCCAAGTACTCGAGAGCAACAACAATATCGCCAATGAGAGGACGGAAAGTTGGTTGCTCTTGAATGCACATTGCAGTAATGGCCACGGTATGGTGCAAAGAACTGGTAGAAAAACGTCCTCGCAACAAGGGGTCTACGAGCTGAACAAACTTTCTTTTGTCTTTCATGAAAGGACGAGCCTGCAATCATAACAAAGGAATATGAGAGTTAGAATCACAACTCTGAAACTGGAAACATGTGTGTCGTACAATTTCTCAGGTTACCACTACCTCGCATTACAGAAAGAAAAAGCATATATTAAAAGACAGATCAGACACCAATACACCATGAAGGCATGAAACATACAGCATACAGAACCAGTAAGAGCTCCAATTACCTATTTAACAGTAACAAAAATATTTCGATCGAATGAATCACCGGCTTAATATTTATCAAATATTATGCAACTATTTTCGAGTACTCCAGATAGATAATAGAGATTTCCGCAGCTATGCAATTTCTAGTGGAATCCTAGCAAGCAACAAGCAAGATAATATTCAAAAAGAACTCACCCAAACAACTACATTCTGCTCTCCTGGATTTTTAGTGCTGTCATATGCCCTGCGCCCTGTAATCAGCTCCAACATTACCACTCCAAAGCTGTAGATATCAGATTTTAGAGTCAATTTTCCACTCATGGCATATTCCGGTGCGCAGTAACCATAAGTTCCCATCACTCGAGTAGAGACATGAGTGTTGTCTCCAACAGGGCCCAGTTTCGCAAGTCCAAAATCTGAGAGCTTTGGGTGGAATTCATTATCTAGCAGTATATTGGAAGATTTCAAATCACGATAGATAACGGGAGGGCTTGCTTTACAATGGAGATATTCAAGACCACGGGCTGCACCCACAGCAATCTTCAATCTTGTGCTCCACTCCAGTACTTTCTTGTCAGGTTTTAAATCTGTCAACATGCAGTCCAGTAAGAATGGTAAGATGATGCATTTAAACAAATAAACAAGCATGAACACTAAACCAAAAATTTAACTGCTTATTAGAAGTTTGTCTTTTCAAAAATAGAAACTGCAATTTTGTAAGATATAGTACTGAGTTTTTTTTAATTGCTTATGTTAGGTGTATAACAGTATAACAAAGTATCCTTTGTACCTTAGTCTTCCTTCGTTCAAGGAAACTTACAAGTCTCAACAGTTTTAAGCATTTTAATTATAGCAACTTTTGCACAATCTATACTCAGAGAATTTTGTCCAAACCAACAGAATAAAGAAAATCACCAAATAAAAACATCATAAAATTGCTCAGCACAATATAAATCTCAAAACAGCCGAATCATAAGAAAATAGGTGGATATACTCAGCAAATGTTCTCCAAACCAGAAGAATAAAGAGAAAATTACCAAATGAAAACATCATGATGAATTGCTCTCAGCCCAATATAAATCTTAGAACAACTGGAACATAGGGAAAAAGATATATACATGTTTAATTACTGAAATGAAAGAAGGGACAATAATCTGCAGCACCTAAACAACTTGGCTCAAAATTAGTTAAAATTAACCAGGATTATCTCCGTACTGGATGATCCATAGGACAAACTTTAACAAAAACCGCTATCAGCAATTTCCAGAGTAATGCATATAGCCAAAGAAGATCAGCCTTTAGCAAAATGGTAGAATAGGACTTCCTGAATTCCTTCTTCCGTATTATACAGTAACCAATGAAAAAATTTATTACAATTTCTACGAGCCACAGAGGCCACCGCATTTTGAACAGAAGCACAAGAATTTACTAGGATAAATATGTCAACCATTTACTTTATCGGAATATATTCTGGACTCTGGACTTGAGAGTTCCACGTGAAATCAATTTGCAGCTTTTACCTTCCATTTCTTTTCAACTAAATATGTTTTGATGCAAAGATTTATATGTTTCTGATCTCTCATCTAAGGAAACTACACAAAGAAGTAAATCTTAAAAGGAAAATGGCAACACATCCAACTTCAGATAAAAACTATGATCAAAATGCAGGCTTTATTTTATGCGTACACAGATGATTATTCGATTGATTAGGCAAGACAATGCTTCTCAACCAAAAGGTATATTTTGAACTCAAACGACATGATGAACAAACAGAAAAGGAAAATCATACGTTTAGCACAAAAATACATCAAAATCAGATACATAAGCAACCTGTAACAAGGTAACAATAATGTAAAGATATAATTTAGTCAAACTAGAAGCTTCAAGAAAAAACCTATGCTATAAACACCATTAAATTTATAGGATAATCAAATACCGTAGCTTAGAATAAGTGTTTAACACGAAAGCAAGAATCTGAATGATGCATTTTCAAATTATAAAATCATCGAAATTCAATAGCCTTAACAACCAGAAGATAGATATTATTGTACTTATTATACATAAAAAAACCAAATCCCTCAGATGCAAAATTAAGGTTTCAAACAATGGTCACAAAATCATTAATGGAGATGAAAGCATATAATTAATAATGGCATATTCGACTTCTGACCGAGAGAGAGATGGGATTTTAGGGGGGGGGAGATGATATCTCATTTATTAAAAATTGATGTTGTAGAGAACTACCAAAAAGATGATCCTCCAAGCTGCCCATGGCCATGTACTCGTAAACTAAAAGTCTTTGATCTCCATCAGTGCAGTAGCCTTTCAAAGTGACAAGATTGGGATGGTGCAGCAAACTTAACATCAGAACCTCCATAATAAATTCCTTGTT
This sequence comes from Oenanthe javanica, assembly GCA_008931105.1. Taxonomy (NCBI): domain Eukaryota; kingdom Viridiplantae; phylum Streptophyta; class Magnoliopsida; order Apiales; family Apiaceae; genus Oenanthe; species Oenanthe javanica. The sequence continues at coordinate 22,445 of QRFB01013457.1, forward strand.
TCCTTGATGCCCGTTCAGATTAAGCTTTTTGATAGCAACAAGCTGATCACAAAATTCAAGGATCATATTCAATATTATGACAGTCTTAAGTTAGAATTAAAAAATTGCTGATGCAAACATTCTACAGTTTAACATGGAGTATCATTGTGCACATATTCAGACCACGGACAATAGCTGCAACAACGCTTGTGCATATTACAGATTGCAGAAGAATTACGATAAACATTACAGTTGAGTATCATGTCTTTACAGAAACAGCCTCTCCACTCCCTTAGAGTGGAAGTTAAGGTTTGCATACCACTCCAAATCTGCTTTCGTTAGTGGTTAAAGTTATTAATATGGAGCACCTTTATAAAAACAAAGAAAGCTTAATCAGCAAAGCCTAACAGCGTATACTTGGTAAGTTTGTTGCATCATTGTGCTGAATGCAATTTCTGTTCATGGGTCGTTGTCCTATACGTACTCACTTGAATTTTCATCAAAGTAATTAGTGTAAATCAAGGAACAAACTAACGGAATAAGAACACATTCTAGAGGATTTTTCTATCCTTTGGAAAGATACAAAAAACAAGAAATGCCAAATATAATGCCTTAAGCCACAACTTGATGCATACCGGACCCAACAACCCATCATAGGTCAGTCCAAAATAGCTAGCAATTTTGGTATCCATTAGTTATTGACTTGTCTTTATAAAAGCCTCAAACTTAATCTCGTCGATATGGGACGTTACACCAAAGTCCTGCTTATCTTTTGTCATGTTATTTTTTGTAGTGAAGAGCAAAAAGTGAGGTTGACACACAGCTAGAGCCTAGATATGCCTTTGCATCAATTCAAAATAGTTATTTTATATTTCCATTAAAGCTCAATGTCTGCCATCACCATGTACCATTTCTGGTAGGATGGAACTTTATAATACTCCATTAGATCTGCATGAATAGGATATAGTTCAGATATATAGAAATTTATTTAAGATAAACCCCCTGAAGGCTAAATGAAGACTTGAAACAACTTTCCAAGACTGTATCCAAAGTAAGNGAAAAGGAAAATCATACGTTTAGCACAAAAATACATCAGAATCGGATACATAAGCAACCTGTAACAAGGTAACAATAATGTAAAGATATAATTTAGTCAAACTAGAAGCTTCAAGAAAAAACCTATGCTATAAACACCATTAAATTTATAGGATAATCAAATACCGTAGCTTAGAATAAGTGTTTAACACGAAAGCAAGAATCTGAATGATGCATTTTCAAATTATAAAATCATCGAAATTCAATAGCCTTAACAACCAGAAGATAGATATTATTGTACTTATTATACATAAAAACACCAAATCCCTCAGATGCAAAATTAAGGTTTCAAACAATGGTCACAAAATCATTAATGGAGATGAAAGCATATAATTAATAATGGCATATTCGACTTCTGACCGAGAGAGAGATGGGATTTTAGGGGGGGGGAGATGATATCTCATTTATTAAAAATTGATGTTGTAGAGAACTACCAAAAAGATGATCCTCCAAGCTGCCCATGGCCATGTACTCGTAAACTAAAAGTCTTTGATCTCCATCAGTGCAGTAGCCTTTCAAAGTGACAAGATTGGGATGGTGCAGCAAACTTAACATCAGAACCTCCATAATAAATTCCTTGTTTCCTTGATGCCCGTTCAGATTAAGCTTTTTGATAGCAACAAGCTGATCACAAAATTCAAGGATCATATTCAATATTATGACAGTCTTAAGTTAGAATTAAAAAATTGCTGATGCAAACATTCTACAGTTTAACATGGAGTATCATTGTGCACATATTCAGACCACGGACAATAGCTGCAACAACGCTTGTGCATATTACAGATTGCAGAAGAATTACGATAAACATTACAGTTGAGTATCATGTCTTTACAGAAACAGCCTCTCCACTCCCTTAGAGTGGAAGTTAAGGTTTGCATACCACTCCAAATCTGCTTTCGTTAGTGGTTAAAGTTATTAATATGGAGCACCTTTATAACAACAAAGAAAGCTTAATCAGCAAAGCCTAACAGCGTATACTTGGTAAGTTTGTTGCATCATGGTGCTGAATGCAATTTCTGTTCATGGGTCGTTGTCCTATACGTACTCACTTGAATTTTCATCAAAGTAATTAGTGTAAACCAAGGAACAAACTAACGGAATAAGAACACATTCTAGAGGATTTTTCTATCCTTTGGAAAGCTACAAAAAACAAGAAATGCCAAATATAATGCCTTAAGCCACAACTTGATGCATACCGGACCCAACAACCCATCACAGGTCAGTCCAAAATAGCTAGCAATTTTGGTATCCATTAGTTATTGACTTGTCTTTATAAAAGCCTCAAACTTAATCTCGTCGATATGGGACGTTACACCAAAGTCCTGTTTATCTTTTGTCATGTTATTTTTTGTAGTGAAGAGCAAAAAGTGAGGTTGACACACAACTAGAGCCTAGATATGCCTTTGCATCAATTCAAAATAGTTATTTTATATTTCCATTAAAGCTCAATGTCTGCCATCACCATGTACCATTTCTGGTAGGATGGAACTTTATAATACTCCATTAGATCTGCATGAATAGGATATAGTCCAGATATATAGAAATTTATTTAAGATAAACCCCCTGAAGGCTAAATGAAGACTTGAAACAACTTTCCAACACTGTATCCAAAGTAAGAAAATAACTCACTAATAATATGACCAAACCATCCAATTTATTATTTGCACATTACAAGAACCGGTTGATAATCTTAAGAGTTAATCTTGATTCCAAACAAGATGGATAAGGAAAATTTGACTCCAAAAGGGACATGATTACTAGTAAAACATAAAATAACATTTATAAAGATCAAGAAACATGTGCAGGAA
>QRFB01013459.1:3906-25324 GCA_008931105.1 Oenanthe javanica
ATATATATATATATATATATATATATATAGTTAGATAAGAAGATACGAAAATGTCGGTTATGAAGAAGATATTTATTGTCCGTGTTCAAAGGGGATAAATTTTATGGATTTTATTTAAAGATATATTATAATTAGAATATTAGTAATTTTTTGATATATTTTTTAGAACAACAATATTATCACAATATATATGAATATTATTGTCGTAATATTAAAATTAGAATATTTTGATATAGAATTTTAATATCACAATATACATCAATATTAAAAATTTTATAATATTTTTAGTGTTTTACAATATATTAACATAAATAATAAACTTAAATAATAAAATTTTAAATATTTTAAAATTATTCATTAACTATGGTTAAAAAAATCTACCTAGAGAGACTATATTGAACCAATTACTTAAATATTAGAGGCTCATGTACCTTTTTAAATCATAAGGACTTATTTGCTCATACGCCTAAACTACGAGTGATTTTTCGCTTCTTAACCCATATATTAATCACAAATGAGTAGGCGTTGAATGCAAGCACGAATCGGTATTGATGGAGGGTATAAATGTCCAATAGCTAATATTGTTAAAAACACTTTGCTTGTATGTTGAGTAAAGAGGTTTTAGCAAAAAATATGTTCGCCAGACAATATCACGTGTGCACTTCGAATTGAAATGGAAATCGCGTATTGTAGTGCTAAGAAAAATGAAAATCACGTACAATATGTGACTTGAAATAAAAACATATCGACATTCAAATGTAACAGCACATGGGTGTGCACCTTTGCCGTTAAGCATCCCAATCAAACAATTCGCACTTCAAAATAAGATTCGGGACACTTAAGAATCAGTGGCATATGATTAATTAGTTAACAAATATTATATATTTTAATATTTAAATTATTATTAAATGTTTAAATTTCGAATTTTTATAAAAATTTATTCAAGCTGGAGTCGTATAATATATCTGTTTCAAAAAGAAAAAAAAAAGACACCTGTGTGGGTTAAATTTCCAATTACTCCACAAAAAATTGAAGTTACTTCCAGATCTAATTAGTATAATAGGATAGTGTACGATAACAATTTAAAACATGCACCTCCTTTGAATTCATACAATTGATGGAGTAAACAACATAGCACAACATCCCATCAACATTATTTTTCAGTTTTGATTAAAAAAAGAATTAGAATACGTGTGTACACGTGTCATACCAATAAAACGTGTTAATATCGTATCATATTCAGTCCAGGAAGGGGACCAAGTTTTCACGTTTCACCCAGGTATGTGTTTCTACAAAGTCAGACAAATTTATTCAGCTCAGGCTTTTAAATTAAATTATTTATAAGATAAGCTGAACGGGTTTTACGGTTAGTTTATACTCAAATTTTAATACAATATTATGGCTTTAATTGAGGCCGTATTCAACATTTCAACTACTGGTGATCATTTTATTAACTTAATAACTTTCGTCATAAATTGTAAGAACAACTTGTCATCAGACATCAACACGACTCAGAAATCACATGGCATCCTAATTTTAATACTCTCTTTACGTAAATACTCAATAATGATATTCTTTTACCGGCCTTTGAAACTCCTGTGCTCAAATGAAAGATAGTCTAGATATAAAAGTATATGATTTATGTTGGGCGACAAGCCCACAAACAGATAGGTGAAGTACTTTAACCCAAAATGTAAGCCCAGAGAGCATAAGGGCATTTTAGTAATTGGGGAAACCCTAAAAATAAGTCTATAAATAACCTTGTAAACAACCTCAAAAGGAGTTGACAATTTTATATTTTAAAGAGAACCTCCCAAAGGGAGTGTAAACAATTATTATTATCAATAAAAGATATTTAGTTCAATTAATATATCTTATTCGATTCACTCCCAATATTTGGTGCTAAAAGGAGATTTAATTATATAAATTGTTCATACATGAGCTTGTTCAACAAATAATGGAAGATCAAAGAAATAGGATGTTATAGCTGAGTTGCTTACGAAATTTAGAGTTATTAGCTGGTTTGCAAATTGCAATTTCATCTGGTGGTAGTTTGGTCTCGCTAATTTTTACAATTTTGTCATTTCATATCTAAAATCCTGATTCCGCTCCTGGACGAAGGTGACCATAACTTGTAACTTACTGAACAATATCTATATGCCGAGGTACGTAACTAATGTAGTACATCTTATAATTTATAATTTAAGGACATTGTTACTAGCAGGCCGATGATATAATTTTTTATATGTAGGCATATAACAACACTTGTGATGTGAAAGATACTACAAAATACAGATGACTATGCAAAATTTGTAGAAAACCGGGAGCTTTAGTACATGTGCATCAGTGCATTGGTGACATCTAAAATGAAAATTTACGAACTATGTATAATTTTTCATTGATTCAGAATCACAACATAAAACTCTAGCGAGCATCAGAAATTTTAGTTATCTAGCTAGATACATTACAAAAGATACATCATACATACAAGGCACACTTTTGGTATTACACAAACGTGCTTCAGTTACTTACACGACTACACTATCAGCTCTTCCAAAACTGAGCCAGAACTGTAAAAAAACAAATACTATTTACGGATCGATGACATGCTGAAACAGACCGGACAATATTACTCTTTGATTCTATTACCTTCTTTGGATGCCCTATTTCCTTGGATAGTATTGATGCCCATGATGAGTAAGAGAAGCCAAATGTTGTTCCTATAGTTCTCACAGCTGGGTCTGGAGGTAGAGGAGTTTTTGCAGGCAGGGTGCTTTTGCACCTGGTAATGAAGCGGGTTTGACTCCTGTTCAGGTTTATCAGGTGTTGGACACTGAGATAGGCCTAGGAAAGCTTGTTGGGGATAGCTTTGTGCAGAATATAAGGGTCATGGTTGGGGCTCGTGCAGCCATTAACAAGACTGACGGAGATGAGGACGAGTATGTTGTATGCACATACAAACCTGGGTGTCAAGAGTGGTGCAGACACCAGGGAGAAAAGAATGTCTAATATGTAATTTTCGGTAGTTAGTTTAGATAGTTGGATATTGATTCTCAATGTCTTTTATCTTTTCAAGAATTTAGACAGCTTGCTCTCTCACACTTTATAATATGAACTCTACTTTCTCGTTGAGTCGGGGTAGTTCTAGTACGGGCTGCCCTTTAATTTTTAATATAATATATATAAATTTAGCTAAAAAATCCACAAAAAAACATTACAATAGTTGACTTTAGGGTGTTCATCGGATCGTTCACACCGCATAAACCGTCCAACGCACCAAATCGTATTACAAAATGCGGTTTTAAATTATCGTGGTACGGTTGCGGTTTGAATTTTTTACAAACTGCGCGCTGCGGTGCAGATTGTGATTTAATATTTAAGTAGTGCGGTTCAAATCGAACCACACCACACCACAATTATATATATATAATATAATTTATATATTATATTATTTTATGTATTAATTTTTTATACATATATTTACTATTATATATAAAATCATATATATTTCCGGTTGTTTTTTCAAATTTATATTCCGCTATCTAGTTTTTCATTTTTGTAACTTAACTTCTAAAAATTCTCTAATTTTTATTTTTTCACTTAAAATTTGTATTTGTTATTTTAACTTTCAATTTTGTAAATTATTGTAACTTTTATATTGACGTTGTTAAACCGCACTAACCAGACTACACCGCGTTTATGTGGTGTGGTTTACACAGTTTTTGAGTTACGTGATGCTGTTGCGATTTGAAAATTTAACCAAACCTCATATACGAGTTAGTTCATGATTTTAAAGTCGCACCGCCCGCAACACGAGGTCTTGAAATTATATATATAATTTGTTGCTGCAGGTATGAATTTTAGATTGTCGGATGTGACAAAAAAAATTCAAGGTCGTGAAAATCTTGAAATTGCGCGTTTTTATATAATTTGAAATTGAGCCCTTAATTTATACTTTTATATAAATTTATGAAATTGAATGAGTTTTCTTATTGAATAAAATAAATATCAAAATAAATTGCCAAATAAATAAAAATTAACATATTCACTTCAAAATCCAGATTTTCTTGTATATTTTATTTGCAAAATCATTGATAAAGATTAAATGGATTCGAAATTTGAATTTAATAAATCACTCTCTAGCGGAAAAATATTTTTTAAAATTAAATTTTATCATTTATATATATATAATAAGGTATACATTAGGGTATGTATTTTAGGCGTGTGCGCTCACTCATCCTGCGCCGCAAATTACCTCGAAGAAGACCAGGACAATGGCCGTTGAATCATCATCATCTTCAACTCCAAATTCAATGGCAGATGCTTTCTCCAAATATGCTGATTACATCAATCAATTTGTTAAGTATTTTTTTAAAGCATTTCTCCATTTCATATATACCAATGTTTGTATTATTAATTATTATATATAATTACGTAGAACTTGTTCTACGAGCGGTATACAACGTGTACGTAGTGATTTAATAGTAGATAGAATTATAAATTTTCGATAGTTATTGTTTTTTCAATGTCACGAGTATAGAAAAATATAATCTTTCCTTGTTTGTTTATTTGTGATGTATTCCACTCGTAAATTCTTGCCTAGATTATTCACAAAGGACTTCTATGTTTGCACATGTGAATTCTGAACCGCCATACCACTTCAAACAACCTAATTTATTCCAAGAATTATATGGTTTAAATATTTGTTCATATATGGGAGGTCCATTACACAATTGTTTTGGAGTCTGGATAATTAAATTGTCAAATTGAGACCTTGCATATAACATAATATATATATATAACACAATTGATCAACCTTGTATCTCTGTCTTATATTACTTGTTTTTTTCTAAATATTTTTAATTAAATTGAGAAGTTTTGTCAATGTATTTCAACTCTAGAATCTTATAGATTTGAGGCTTAAATATTGTGCAAATAACATGCATGTTCCTTTAGAGTTTGTTTGAATTTTCTTATCAATATTCTTACATTTTTAATCTAATTAATCTACACAACTCTGTAGAATGGCAAAAGGGAAAGAGTGGTGAAAGCAAGTCGAGATATAGTCATCAATAGCAAAAATGTAATATTTCAGGTGCACAGGTATAAACTTGCTATATGAGTGTCTAACCTCTTTACTTTACTGGTACCAGTTGTGGTCCTGCTTTGAAACATTCCCTTAATTCTTATTGTTTACTATCTTGTTATCATTTAATTAATTAACAGGATCAGTAAATATAATAAAGATGAAGTATTGAAGAAGGCTGATAAGGATTTAGATGTTGTGACTAATCAGTACATCTCCCAATTGGTAAAAGAACTTCAGGGAACTGATTATTGGAAATTAAGACGATCATACTCTTCAGGGGTTTGTATTCGTTTCATTGTACTAATTATGGCTGCAAATAGTTGAATTCCGCAACTCATTTACTCTTGCTCGTCTACAGATTCAGGAATATGTAGAGGCTGCAACATTGTGCAACTTCTGCAAAACTGGGAATCTTTTATTACTTGATGAGATGAATGCTGCATTATTGCCATTAAGCGATCAATCTGTTGAACCCTTCCAAATTAATGTCCTTGATTATATATTGGGGGTAATTAAATTTATTTTACGCATGTAGGGATTTTTATGCATATAGTTTAAGCTCTTGGAATTTATTCAGTGCATCATTTCCTATTGATTTATATATGTTGGAAGTGATTCTACTATTCTTTGTTGTAGCTTGCTGACCTAACCGGAGAACTAATGAGGTTGGCAATGGGGAGAATTTCTGATGGAGAGTTCGAATATGCTAAAAAGATATGCAAATTTGTGCAAGATATCCACAGGCAGCTAACTCTTATTGCCCCCAACATGGATGGCAAGGCAGAAATTAAGAGGAAAATGGAAATAATGCTGCAAAGTGTTATGAAAATTGAAAAAGGTACGTTTTTTCATTAATTAATCCTGCTCTAATTTTACGAACCTCGTGTCCTTAATAGTATTGTATTACTCTACTTGTGGCTTTATTCTTTCAGCTTGCTTCAGTTTTCAAATTAGAAGGTCAGAGTACGTCCCGCGTTTTGGATACTATGATCCCAAGCTACCCCTTAGTGATGCCTGACCTTGGGCGATGAAGTAATACCTGCATCTCGTATGATTCATTTTCCTCAGTTGATTGGATTAAAAACGATATATCTTGATATTTCGATGACTATAAATAAGGAGCCTTGTATGGCCAAAAAATCGAGCAGATGTTCGAATTGTTTTCGGAATTTCTGAATTCTGATAACCCAGTATATGTTTTTGCAAATTTGACACATTTTAAATTTATTAGCTTGCTGCATTTATAATATTCAGGGAACTAGAATAATTCGCTGTTGCTGTAGTCTTTCAGCTGCACCCTGCAGATGATACATGTTATGTTGTCCAGCTATTGGTCCTCACAAGTAACTAACAATTGGTGGTGGTACAGATCGTAGAGAATTAATAGGGAAGATAAATGGCTAGTTATTCTAATGAATCAACCGAGCCCAAAATAAAATTTATTTGGGCCTGCTCAAATTACAGTGTTAATATCTAATAGGATTATGAAATATATAGGTATAGTTTACCTTTTAAACTAACAAATCATGGTAGGTCCAATACCAGAATGATTTGGTTAAAAGCTAACTGGGGTAGCAATGCATCACTTTGACATAAACATTCATGTCTTGTATGTATCAAGCAAAGCATGCGTTATTTCTATTATTTGACTTGTATATTGAAGACAATGAATATCTTGAATCAATCTTTGGTGTTGTACAAAATCATGAATCAGTTAGTTGGGTGGCGTAGATTTCAAGTCTATGAAATCAATTCGCAACCTTATTTCTTAACTTGCTAAGTTGTTTGGTGGCATGAGTTTGGTATAGAAATCGGTTTAGGTGGTATGGGAATGAAATTTTTATTATTTATATTATGTGTTTGACTTAGTTCTGGAATGAGATTAGTTAATTTTAAGTATTATTGAATTAATAATTAATTTAATTTAATTTATTATATAAAAAATTATAAATTTTTTTTTTATTGTTAGTCATTTTTTAATGTATGTATTGTTTTTATTTATTATTAATAATATTAATTATCAATAATAAAATAATAATAATAAAGTTGATACTCGTATCTTTTCTTCATACCCACCTCCTCCCTTAATATTAAAAACCCCTCCTGGATTTGAGATACGGGATTGAGATTTAGAAAAAGTTGAAACAAACGCAAAATATGAGTTTTATTTATTCTAAACACATACCTTATTACAGAAACCAAGATCTTATTCTAAAAAATAGTAAGAATAAAAAAGCTTCTGTTAGGAATTTAGGATAAAGTTTGCATACAGTTTATTTTCATGGGGGATCACCAGGTTGTTGTCAATATATATTTATCTAATATCTATAACATATGTATGTATTTATAGAATTGTTTAACTGATCGATGGAATGGTTTAAATGATCGATGGAATGGATAAAGTACCGGCCCAACAATGAGGTAATGATATGAATTCCATATGCATGTATTAAGTTGCAAAAAAGAAGATGCATGGGTCCATGATCATGTACCATTTCCCTGTTTTCTAAATTTTCGTCCCTTATGTTTGGGTGGGGGTTTGGAATAAAATCGGAGGGAATAAAATAATATTTAAATCTTTACTCCATTCCTTTATCAAATTAAGGTTCAAATCTCCTGTATTTCTTGTTATATACATTTCTTCACATTTTTTATTGGAAAATTTTTGCACCCGTTCATTTCTCCGATATTCTAACCGGGACTTGAGCGTGCATCAGCGAACTAGCTATATTCCTATTTCGGTTAGAGCAACAATATTAGAGGTTAAATATCTATTGATATTCCTATAATATAACATCAAAAAATATATTTTGATATTAAAATAAATATTTGCACTCCAATATTAATTCTATAATTAGTTTCATATTTAAATATCTTTTTAAATTTTTATCTACTTTCTACTAACAGTCATTACTTTAATTGAATATTTCAACAAACTCTTTTAACTTTTATCTACCTTGTAGCAATTGATGATTTGGCCATGATCCATCCTTGATTTTAAATATAGAACTAAGGATGCATATTTACATGAATATATCCAAATATAACGTCCCTTTGGAGTTGAGATCTATTGCTATATTATAGCACCAAATGTAAAAAAAATGCATCATTGGTTCTATATTTGAAACCAAGGATGGATCCATCTATCTTTGTCACATCATCAATAACTACAAATAGAGGGTAATAATTATGTAATTATACGTTAAGGAGCGAAAAAATCCTTGTGGTTTAGGCGTAGGAGCGGATAAGACACTGTGATTTAATAAGGCTCAAATAAGCCTTTCAAATTAAAATTAATGGTTCAATATAGCTCCTCTAGTTAGTTTTTCTTAACTATGGTTAGAAATATTATTAAATATCTAATTACATTAATATAAATATATATACATACATATATATCTTACATTATTAATTTTTTATTAATAACATTATTATTTATAAATTAATATATTTTTTATATAATTGATTTTTATTAAATAATTATATAAAATAATAAATAAGTTGTTAACCAATATTAATGTATGTATATACTTTTTTTTATTACTTAACTATTAATTTTTAACCTTTAAACATTTATACGTTAGTTTGTATTTTACTTTAAAATTCTACTTACTCGACGAATATTTATATTTTTTTAATAATTAATTAAATATGAGTGACATTTTAATATTAAATTATAATACATACAAACACACACACTTACTTACATACATATATATATATATATAGAAAAATATGCACAATTTCTTACATTTCTTATAATGTATGAATTTATTTTTAATATTTATTATTTTTACTTTAATATTGTATTTATATTATTAGAATTTATTTTTATTTTTATATCTATGATTTTAATATGTTTATAATCTTGTGTAGAAATACTTTTATATAAATTTTCACATATTTTATATGTGTTCGTGTTTAAAAGAGATAAAATTTATATATTTTATTTAAAGATAAGTTTTAATTAGAATATAANGTATATAATTTTTTTGATATATTTTTTCGTGTAACAATATTGTTACGATATACATGAATATTAACGTCATAATATTAAAATTAGAATATTTTGATATATTTTTCAAATATTAATGTCATAATATACATGAATATAGTAATTTTCTAACCATAGTTAAGAAAAACTAACTAGATGTGTTATATTGAACCATTATTTTTAATTTGAAGAACTTATTTGAGTCTCATCCGCTCTTACCCTAAATCACAAAACTTGTTTTGCTCTTTAACCCTATAATTATTGTATAGTATGTCACCAAATACCAAAAACATATTGAAATGAATAAAAATTAGCTAAATTTGAAATTAGTCATGAAACTAGCATTGAAGTGCAATTTTTATTTTAATATTAAAAAATACTTTTTGATCCTATATTATAGCAATAACAATAAATATTTGGAATCTACTGTTGGAGTTGCTCCTAAGAGTGATTAGACGAGACATGCCTAGGATATAATCTGAGACCTTAACTAATTCCGTGGCCCTTTCTCTTCCCCCTCTGCTAGTAAGATCTATTATCTATATCCTAAGAAGATCTCCGAGCCCAAAGACGAATAAAATAGAAGCGAAGCTTCAGAAGATAATGTACTAGTATTTGGTTTTACCCAACGACCGGAAATAAGCAGGGGAACGTGCGTAGGCGTTCTTTTCATATCTCGGCCTTTTTTACTTTTACAGACACCTCCGAGTGGGGGTGCTGTCACTCCTACGTACACTGGCATGTTACCACCAGGGAATCTATATTTTATACATACATATATCTAAAATTATATTAAACTTTCTTTTAGTAAAATTATTTAACAAATATTATACTTAATTGTTACGCACATATTTGTTCTTGCGGAAATACGGACTCTCGAACTTTTCTTAGTATCAAGGTGAAGGATATTGTGTACCCTCAAGTAGTGCTAGTGCTACGTGAAAGATGTGCCTGTTAACTAACACGAAGAGGCACTCGACCCTCAAGGCATGGAGCGGAATAGTGGGCTGTCTCATGCCTTCCTGGTCCATTTATTATTACAGTAGAGTATTTTTTATACCCAATGTCTGAACAAATTTACGCGCACTTCAATTAATTTTAATGGATAACTAGTTCAAAATCCAACATCCATCGTTAAAATTATTCATTTAAATGTAAATTATTTTCGTGAATAATTAAATTCGAAATCCTATGTTTAGTTATATAGTCTCACCCTCGTACGGTCGTACTTATCACCTAATTAAGCTACCCAGGATGGATTTGCTGCTCCATTTGTTCTGCATAACTATAGTCATAAACTCATTACAGGTACTCCATTACTCAAGTTGTAAAGTATACTTGCGTGTAGTTCAAGACTGAATGTTGATGAAGTTGCGGCGGTTGGGAACTTAATATACGTACTTGATATGTGTGTAAAGAGTAATCCTAGATATCTAAAATATATTCCCAAAATGATCCGTACTTAAATGTTAAAATAGAAAATTTTAATCTGTATGTTAATATAAATGCACGAGTCATCCATTTCATTTATTGTTTTAACAACTAATTAAAATTACACAAATGTATTTTGAAAATTTTTTTGAAAAATAATTTTGGGACTCTATCATTTCTCTTTTATAAAACAACACGAGTACACGACTTATTTGATTTGGAATGATTTAATCAATTCTTAAGAAATTTGTACAAATTTATTTTCTTAGACCGTCTAACCTAATCCTTAGACGACTCTCGCATTCACCACAACCATTAACCTACAAATAAACATATAAAATATCATTTACGTACACCAACCCATAAAAACAAACAAAGATTTGGGTATCTATAAATTCATGCACATAGATTTGTATTATTATGGGTAACACGTGATAAGAGCCATGCTCGGTCCATAACGTGAAAATTCACTCATTCACCGTTTGGCTGTGAACTAATCAGCTTGTCCTCACGTGACTCTGTGTCATTCCGTAACTATAAAACCGACCTTACCGATTTTCATTGGTCTTACTGTTAATGTTAATAACTTAATAATATCATCATCTTTTTGTTTATTTTGTAAATTATATTAAAATAGTAGTTGCAATCTGAGGCTTCCTAGCTTCTTGTAAATCATGTTATTATGCATATTAATTATCTTTTATGCCAACTGCATCTTGGAGGTATTTACTTGCAACTCCATCCATTGTAATTTCGAACAACATATGCGACTTAAAAGTTCAAAGATGTTGATAAGTGATGAATCTGTCACCGAAATACAAATTTCATTGTAATTATATATATATATATATATTCGATAAATACCATGTCGATATTGATGAATTACATAAATTTTGAGAGATCAGGGTAATTTGAAGTGAAATGCGGCTCGATTAACCAGATCGAATATATAGGATGTAATCAAATGAATACAAACTCACAAGAATAAGCAAACTCAGTGGAACGTTATTTCTGAATGGATAATACTAATGTGATAGTGAAAATGAGTACATGCAGAGAGTTTTTAAACGTGAAAACTAAACCTATAAATCAGGAACAACCTCCTTGATTTATCTCCACTACTTTCCTAAATAATCTCAACCTCTATGACTTATTCTAGCTGCATACAGTCACGTATATACACAACTGATTTATTCAACGACACACACTTGAACAATAAAATAGACTATCATATTTAGATTAAATATTTATTCCAACAAACACCCCTTTAATCTAAAAATGATCAAGATCCTTGACTCCTAGCAGTTTGCGCATTTTTTCAAACTTGACAATCGACATAGCCTTGGTGAGGATATCTGCTCGCTGTGCTTCAGTACTCACATGTTTGATGATTATGGAACCCTTCTCTACACATTCTCGGATGAAATGATAACGCACGTCTATGTGTTTGCTACGCCCATGGAATACCGGATTCTTAGCAAGATCAATAGCAGATCTATTATCAANCCTATTATCAATATAAAGAACAACTGGTCCAGCTTTAACTCTCATAATCTGACTTAACATGCTGTGCAACCATATCCCTTGACAAGCTGCAGCCGTAGCTGCCATGAACTCAGTTTCACATGATGACAACGCCACACACCGTTGTTTTTGAGATACCCATGTGATCAGTGATTCATCAAGATAAAAAGCCATGCCACTTGTAGATTTCCTGTCCACAACATCACCTGCAAGGTCACTGTCTGAGAAGCCAGACAACATGTAGTCACCACGACCTCGAGTATATACCAGCCCATAGTTTAGCGTCCCCTTCACGTACCTCATTATTCTTTTCACTGCATTTTGATGTAGCACAGTAGGTCTCTCCATGAACCTGCTTACTAAGCCTACTGCATATGCAATATCAGGGCGCGTATGCACTAAATACCTCAAACCACCCACCATACTTTTATAGTCTGTAGAGTTAACAGCTTTACCCTTCTCATCCTTGTGAAGTTGAACCTTTGGTTCCATTGGAAACTTTGCTGGGTTGCAATCTGACAGGCCAGCCTTTTCTAGCACCTTCTTTGCATAAGTCACCTGCTTTAGTTCGATGTGCCCCTCTCCTTGTTTTACCTCGATACCGAGATAATAACTCAGTTTTCCCAGGTCTGACATCTCGAATTCCTTGCTCATCTGTGCCTTGAATCGAATGATATTGTTTACGTTCGTACCTGTGATGATCAAGTCGTCAACGTACACTCCTATAATCAATGTCTCATCACCTTCCCTTTTAGTATACACAGCATGCTCCAGTGGATATTTGATAAACCCAAGCTTCTCAAGACATTTATTCAACTGATTATACCAAGCTCGAGGAGCTTGTCGAAGTCCGTATAAGGCCTTGAATAATCTGTAAACCTTTCGCTCTTGCCCTGGTTTTTCATAGCCCTCTGGTTGTTGTACGTACACCTCCTCATATAGTTTGCCGTTTAGAAACGCTGATTTTACGTCCAAATGATGGACTTCCCACGAGTTTTGAGCTGCCAATGCTAGTATAAGTCGTACTGTCTCCATCCTTGTTACTGGGGCAAATACTTCTTCGAAATCAACACCATATTTTTGAACATATCCCTTTGCGACTAGCCTCGCCTTATGCTTCAAAATCTTCCCGTCAGTGTCCTTTTTGACTTTGTATACCCATTTCAAAGCAATTGCTTTATGCCCAGGTGGTAAGTCTGTCAATTCCCAAGTTCTATTTTTCTCTATTGCTTCCATTTCGCAGTCCATGGCCTGTCTCCAGCAATTTTCTTTTACTGCTTGTTCGAAATGCACTGGCTCATCGATCCCAGCGAACAGCAACTCATCGGCCAAATCTTCATCCAATTCCACCTGCTCAGTTTCGTTGTATATGTCATGAAGAAGCCTATAATGTCGAGGTGGCTCACTGCCATCATAAGCATCTTCAGTTACAGATTCTGTACCAGCTGTGTGTGTTTGGCTCACGGTGCTTTCACGAGGTTGAGGTGTCTGTGTATTACCAGACTGAGGTGACTGTGAGCTTGACTGGTAATCTTCTCCTGTATGCTCAACCTGGGAACTGCCTTCGTCACCAGGTATTGCCTCGTCCTGAGTCTCTTCACTGAATGCCCCTATCACATTAAATGTAGATGGTACCTGAGTGTTGTTTTCCGTTGTAATACTCCAGTTCCACCCCTTTGCTTCATCGAAAACAACATCACGGCTGATGTGTACCCTTCCTGTGTCAGGATTGAACAAACGGTATGCTTTTGTACCTGCTTCCCTTCCGAGATGAACAACACATGTGCTTCTGTTATCCAACTTTGTTGTATACATACTAGGAACCTTCATATAAGCGATGCAGCCAAAAACCTTAAGATACTCGACCTGTGGCTTGCTCTTTGACCACGACTCATACGGTGTTGCACCTTCGACTGCTCGGGTTGGAAGACGATTTAGTAAATAGACAGCATGCCTTATGGCTTCTCCCCACATGTATGAAGGCATATTTCTTTCCTTTAGTAGACTTCTTCCCATGGCGACCACAGTTCTGTTGCGTCGCTCCACAACTCCATTCTGTTGTGGAGTGTATGGGGCTGTAAAGTGGCGAACAATGCCCATCTCTGCACAGAAGGTTGTAAAATCGTTCGAACAGAATTCACCTCCCTTGTCTGTGTGAAGTACTTTAATAACCTAGTTTGATTCTTTTTCAACATGTGCTTTGAATGTCCTGAAGTGTGCAAGTGCTTCGTCTTTTGTCCTGAGCATATAAACCCACATAGCACGGCTAAAATCATCGATAAATAAAAGAAAATACTCATTACCAGCTCGTGTTGATGGGGAGATAGGGCCGCAGATATCTCCATGAATGAGTTCCAGGCGTTCTTTAGCACTAAAAGCAGATTGTGAAGGAAACGGGCGTCTAGCCTGCTTAGACATCAAACATCCTTTACATACGTCCTTCGGGTGAGTGAAAACTAGTAAGCCGTATGCCATTCTATTCTTGGACATCAGGTTCATGGAATTAAAATTCACATGACCGAGCCGTGAGTGCCACAGCCAGGTCAATTCATCCGCCTTTGTCAACAAACAAGTACCGCTGACATCCTTTGTTATTACCTTGTACAGTCTATTTTCTGCCCGTTTCACTTTCATTATCATGACATTCTTTTCATTATACACCCACAAGTAATCTCCCTTAATGATTACTTTACTACCACTTTCAGACAACTGCCCCAACGAGATTATATTATTGCATAGACTTGGAATAAAATATACCTCCCTGAGAATACATTCTTTGCCATCCTGAGTCGTGACATTGATTGATCCTTTGCCATGTATTTCGACTGTAGATCCATCCCCGAACTTGACTTCACCTCTCACCCCTTCGTCCAAATTAGTGAACTTGGAGCGGTGACCAGTCATGTGGTTACTGGCCCCATTATCAAGGTACCACACGCTTGTGTCCCTTTGCCCTTCGTGTCCAGTTCTGTTCAGTTTTGGGCTCACTCCTCCTTCATTCAGTAGGATCCTTTCGTCCTTGACAGCCTGATATTTTGGCAACAGAAGGGTGAGTTCATCATCGTTTACCTGGGTTAAGTTTGCCTCATTTGTTTGCTCCTTTTCTCGCTTGGACTTACGGCACTCCCTAGCATAGTGTCCATAACCAAGGCATTTAAAACATTTTATGTTGGCACTGTCGCATCCACCCCTGGAGAAATCTCTTCCCCTGGTTTCATCTCTGCCCCGTGAGCTACCTCTATTTGCTCGCTTTAGCCACTCATCTCGAGTGAGCAGTAACTGACCGTCCTTGTTCTCCTTCTTCGCCCATTCTTCTTCGGTGAGAAGGAACTGCTATTCACTATTCTCAGTTTTCCCACGCAATCTTTCCTCGTGGGCCTTAAGAGAACCCACTGTCTCCTCAACAGACATCTGCTCCAGGTTTCCGAACTACTCGATGGCTGAAGCTATCTGTAAAAATTTGGTGGGTACAGCTCGCAGAATTTTCTTGACCACATATGCTTCTTCAATCTCCTCTCCCAAAGTACGGATATTGGTTACCAAACTGTTCAGCCTCATACAGAAATCGTCAAGTTGCTCAGTGTCCTTCATAGTGAGGGCCTCAAACTCCGACTTGAGAGTCTGGACCTTTGCTTTCTTTACTTTATCTGCACCCAAATGCACCGTTTTAATCGCATCCCATGCCTCCTTTGAAGTTTTCTTCTCTGCAATTGATAACAGCAAGTCCTCAGCAATTCCCTGGTAAATTATGGCCATTGCTCGCTTATCTACCTTCTCCTCGACAGCTGCCTTAGGATCTTTAGGGTCTACAGCATCCCACACGCCATGAGCTTGCATGAATACCTTCATTTTCAGTGACCACGCTGTGTAGTTTGTCTTGGTGAGCATTGGATAGCTTAAACCAAACGAACTCTCCTTTCCCTTGCTGGTGTCCATGGATGTGCAGGTTGTTTGTTTGTATGGATGTGCAGGTTGTAGCTCTGATACCAGATATAGGATGTAATCAAATGAATACAAACTCACAGGAATAAGCAAACTCAGTGGAACGTTATTTCTGAATGGATAATACTAATGTGATAGTGAAAATGAGTACATGCAGAGAATTTTTAAACGTGAAAACTAAACCTATAAATCAGGAACAACCTCCTTGATTTATCTCCACTACTTTCCTAAATAATCTCAACCTCTATGACTTATTCTAGCTGCATACAGTCACGTATATACACAGCTGATTTATTCAACGACACACACTTGAACAATAAAATAGACTATCATATTTAGATTAAATATTTATTCCAACAGAATAATGGTACAATCACATTAATTAGAACTACAAAATACGAATGAGCTGCTCAGAATTTCGAATACACACCATTTAATTAAGAAACATTCATACTCAAAAATAACAATTATTTTAGGGTACACTGTCTAGTTTCTCCTAAATGGAAGACAGATCGAGTACATTTTTTATATGTACCCTGTATTATATATCATAACAATTGTTAAGCTCTTTTGTTTGGAAAATATGTATATTAAGCATGCGGTTTATTTATTTTTCAATTTTCTTTAAATGTCTCGAATGAGTCATCATTAGTAGGATAATTATTCAATCATAATCTCTGTCATGTCCTCATCATACCCATGCATATTTCGAGGACGGGTAGCTGAATTGTACAATTGTTTAAGTTCCCGTGCATACCATTTGTTTCACGTTAATCGCTTAAAATTAAGAACAATGAGGAAACTGTACCTAAACGGTTAAGCATATGAATCACGTATTTCCCAAGACACACACGAAAAAAGACGTGAAAATGTCAAAATGTAGTGTAAACCACCGTCTCAGACTAATTGGATCACTTTTTCGATGAGATTATAAACTAATAGGTACTTTCAATATTCATTAGTAGTAGTCGAATAGTTCGAAGTTAGTGTTGTGTTTGTTAAAGAGAATAAAATAGGAACACCTTATTCTCGAATTTTAAAGAAAAGGAAAGTAGATGAAAAGGAAAAATTAATATAATTTGTATTTCTATTCAGGGCGGAAGCAGAAATTCAAAGAGAGGGGGCAAAATATATATATATATATATATATATATATATATATATATATATATATTGTTTTCAAGGAGGATCAAAAACTGTGAATTTTTTGAAATAAAGGATGAAAAAGTTAATAATTTAGAGTTAAGCGGGGCAACCGACCCTCCGGTCGTTTAGCTCCCTCCGCCAGTGTTTCTATTCATACTCCCGAGGTTTTTTTAGAAAAGAAAGCAAGTAAAAAGGCACGAAAATTTCATTTGCTAATTTACTCCAAAAAATGAGATGAAGAGGAAAGTAAGTGGTGTGTTTAAATTAAAAAAGATTTGTTATTATTAACATACTCTTATTATCTAATTCTCATTTTTTAAATTTAAGGATAACATTGTATTTTGACAATCATTTATATGATTTCCTTCAAACTTGGGAGCAAATTAATGAAATTACGAAATTTCGCTCTTTAATTTTTTAACTTGGGAGAAAGTTATTAAATGTTGTTACACTTTCTTTCATTTATATTATTTTATATTTTTTTGCTTTCCGCCCTCAAAAAACTCGAGAGCATGGTGTAAAAGATGAAATTAAAAGCTAATAATGGAAGCTAAAAAAAGATTTGAACTTTATTTCAACATTTCAACGTGTTAGAATGAAATTTCCAAATTATAATCCAAATCATTCCATTTTTTTAACTTTCATTCATTCCAACTAAATATAATTTAAGTAAGATCGTAGAAAAAAAGTAAGTATGCATGCAGTTTCGATAGTTAAGTTCTAATATTGTGGACTAGCATTTGAAGAAGAATTATCTCTATCCTATTGTACATTATCAATAATATATTTTGGAAAGGGAGATAACGGTAAAACTAACTGCGACGCTAACTACCACATCACGAATCCAAATTGTATGCTTGGACCACCTTCTTAAAGTAATAGAATTATTTGTACTAAACAGGGACATGCAAAGCACTCACCCACCCAGCCTACTACAACCGAAACAGCAAGACCTTGGTTCTCTCCGTAAATAGTGGCCTCAAATAAACTGTTTTAATCCTACACAATAAAAAATGTGTTCGAACCGAGTAAGAGAAACACATCTCATGCACTATGATATCTCTCTCTCTATATATATGCTAATGTATTTTGTCTCAACAATGTACATGAAATATCGAAGTTAGATTAATATAATCAAGATCGATATACATAAAGAAGAAAACCGAGGGGGGGATGCATGTGGGGAACATAAAGAAGAAAACATGCAGCACAAGACAAGCGGGTAAGCTTAGAGCAGCCAAACTTGACTATGCGGAGTTTAAGTGGTTAAGGCTGAGTTAACTGCAGTGCTTACACACAATCACCATGTGAGACTGTCTTTAATTTGTAAATTTTGTCAAGGTCATTAATTAGTTAATCCTACTACTAGGAGTCGATCGCTTCACTCATGATTCTTGATCTCTCAATTGTGTTCTATGACACACTGATACTACAAATTGTCAATTGAAATAAATTTAATTAATTTTATTCAATATAAGTTAAAATAAAATATATTTAGTAAAAAGATATTTAATGATAATATGATAATATTTTTATATTTATGTAAATATTTTTAATCTATTACTATATATTAAATGAGGATACTTATTATTTTTAATCTATTACTTTACTATATAATAAATGAGGGCACAAGAGCAAAGTTTGTCATTTTATTAAATATGAAATTACTGTTATACCATTATATCTTGCATAGTTACGTATATAACACTATTTAAAAATTTTTGTTTAAAAAATGATATAATTATGTTTTCATTGGGAATCGAACCAATATACTCATATTACATATTAATTGTTGCAACCATTTGATCTACTTGAACTTCTAGTTTCCTTTTAAAAGTCTTAACACACAATCCATCAATTTTTTTATTATATATTAATTTTTCATATTATGAATGCATCATATATAAGTTATTTATTAATATTTTTTTAGATATGAGAAATGAAATTCGTATAGTTGAGTTCAAATTTTTTAATTAGTATAAATTAAATGAATTTTTCAAAAAGTTATAACAAATTTAGATTTTATATGGGCCCGCAAAGGTTGACTTAGTTGGTTAGAGAGGGGAATATCATCTTCTTGGTCACATATTCGAATCTCACATGATGAGAATGTATGATTATGCCATCTTGGGCCTGAGTCTGTCGCGCTTGTGCGGTTTACCTGGTTCACGTAGTTTGCAAGCTATTGCGTGAGCACGTGTGTTTACCCGGTGCGCACTCAAAAAATGGTAGCGGCTGCGGGTTTCCACAGTAAATAAAAAATAAAATTTAGATTTTATATATGTTAAATATTTGAATAAAATATGAAATTGAGCTATAATTGCGATATTAACACTAAAATAATAATACTATATAAAATAATATGATTTCAATGTATATTTATTTTAGAAATAAATAAAATATCAAAATAGGAGAATAAATATTATATAAAAATATAAAATATTACAATTTATTAGTTAAACTGTAAGCAGCGGAAATACTTGAATTTTAAATGATACATTTTGAAAATAAACTATTACGGTGTATAGATATATTGATTAAATTATTAGTCAAAAGAATATTATTTTACTTTAATATGAATATATGTATGTGTACGTATTAAATATATATTTTTATATAAAAAATGGATTCTAAATAAATGTTTAAATTCATCGTTTATTTGTCCCACTCAATTGTTCGGACATTATATTTTGTATAATTACATATGTATCATTATTTTAAAATATGATTAAAAACTTGAATTTTAGATGATACATTTTTGAAAATAAACTATTACGGTGCATAGATATATTGATTAAATCATTAGTTAAAAGAATGTGAATTTACTTGAATATGATTATATGTGTGTGTTTGTATTAAATATATATTTTCATATAAAAAATGGATTATAAATAAAATTTTAAATTCACCATTCATCTGTCTCACTCAATTGTTCGGATCTTGTATTTTGTATAATTACATATGTACAATTATTTAAAAATTTGATTTAAAAAAAGATAAAATTTATGTCATTATTGTATATCGAACTAGTAATCTGAAGATATATAATCATAGTCATAGATTGCGAGTAGAATCAACAATTTAGTACACGACACGAATAATAAAACACGAAATGACATGAAAATTTAGTGTTTGTGTTTCAAGTTTGAGTACACAAAACGGAAGTACATAAAAATACACGACCTCGATTAAATGTCGTGTTTGGGTTATCATTTGGGTACACGACACGAAATTATAAAAAATAAATGTATTTATATTTAAATATTAATTTTTATTATAGATATATGTATATTTATGTATTTAATTATACATAATTTTATAAACTATTATATAAATATGATGCAAATATATATATTTAATATATATTTGTAAAAGTATACNATATATATATTTATGTATTTAATTATACATAATTTTATAAACTATTATATAAATATGATGCAAATATATATTTAATATATATTTGTAAAAGTATACTTAAAATATAATTTTTTAATTTATTTATCTATATATTTATATATTGAATTTTATTTAATATTATATAAAAACACGACACGAAAAGTACACGATACGAATAGCAGACGAACACAAAAATACACGAATTCTAAATGAGTTATGTTTGAGTTTAACATTTTAATACACGAAACGTGAAAGTACACGACACGAACGAATTAATAGTTTTAATTGCGGGTGTGAGAAAAAAAAGATATTATCGAGATGTCGTAACTATGATAAAAAATATTTAAAAGAGTTTGTGGGTGTAAGAAAAAAATATACTCACGAGAAGACGTAATATGTAACTAGAAAAAATATAATAACAATAAATTATGATATGTACAATTAAATAAATGAGTTTAGAAAACTATATTTAAGAATTATATATTAGATTGTATATACAAAAATTTAGTAAATCTGGGTAAAAAAGTAGAAAATTTGTTAAATAGAACTTTTTACGATATATACATTAAATTGTTAAAAAATAATTTAATCAACAAATTAAAATTAAAATATATAATAATACATAGATATAGTTGCATAATATATGTGTGATTTACTAATTATGTTTTAAATATTAATTTAATATTGTAAACTCAATCTAGAATTTATATCGGTCAATAAATATTTTAATGANTTGGGTAAAAAAGTAGAAAAATTGTTAAATAGAACTTTTTACGATATATACATTAAATTGTTAAAAAACAATTTAATCAACAAATTAAAATTAAAACATATAATAATACATAGATATAGTTGCATAATATATGTGTGATTTACTAATTATGTTTTAAATA
>QRFB01013460.1:4456-25323 GCA_008931105.1 Oenanthe javanica
TGTTGACACCCTGTGCACTGGTCTGGTTCACGGATGACTAACTACAATGTCAATTCTCATTTCTACTGTAGTGGTCTTTGTGTCTTGTCTTGCTTCTAGCTTTGTCTTCACTATTTCTTTTCTTGGAATCTCTTTGTAGTATGCACTTGAAATCTTCTGTATCTTCTGAACTCCTCTGAAATACTACTCTTTTATTTTTTACCGATGCTTGAACATATTAATGAACTTCTTCCGGTGTAGAGTAGTAGATTCATTAGAACACTTCTGATATTAGGATTCTTTGTGTCTAGTTGACTTTCTTTGACTTGATTCCTTCCTCAGTATTTACTACTTACTTCACTTTCTTATCTTAGTTGATTTGTCATCTACTTATTACAAATAGGTCTTATCATATGCCTTTCACCTACCCTGTATGGGAGGGAATTCTTGTCAGTGACTATGAGTCAAAGTTTACCATACTCTGATTCTAACCCAAGGACAATCCGTTTATTGACACCCAAACACATTTACCAACCTCTACAGTCTCCCAAAAGGCTTTAGTTGTAAAACAAACCACTGACGAAGGCTCAAGCAAGAAAAAAAAAAAGAAAAATCTGCAAAGAAGAGGAAATTGATTGATGAGAAAACAGATTCTGAGGATAGTGATGATGGACTGGTTTTTCCAGTAAAGAAGGTTGTCAAGAAGGCGTCTGAAATTTCTCCTGCACCATACATGAAGTCATTCAATGTCAACCCAATGCCTGCAGACAAAAAGAAAAAGAGAAGAAGATTGGTCAAAGCTACAAACTCTGACGGCTTAAACTCTGAAGGAATAAATTCTGAGGCACTAATCTCTGATCCATTAATCTCTGATCAACCTACAGCTTTAAACTCTGACACAGTATTAAACTTTGAACCCATATTCACTGATGAAATTTTAAACTCTGATGTTATGTTAAATTCTAATGAGATGGTGAAACCTACATTGGCTAGTAATAATACAAAAATTGGTAATGTTGAAGTTGGTCAAGCTGTTCCAGTCCTTATATTTGATTCTTCTACAAATTCACCCAACTAAATTATAAAGGAGATTTCTTACGAAAGGGTTAGGGAGTTGGCAGAACAAGTAAGGAAAAGGATGGAAGATAAGAAGTCTAAATCATCTGCCTCTCCAAGTTCTAAACAATTTTCAAGAAAGAAGAGGAAGTCTATCACTTTTGGCCAGGTTCCACAAGAACCTATCTCTCAAAGTGAAATAGCAATCTCTACATGGTCAGGCACATAAGAACCTATTGATTAAAGTTCAATAGCAGTCATAGTTCCAGCAGATGAAGCTAGCTTAGTTCAGGGGTACAACCCACAAGAACCTTCAGCTCAAAGGGTTGAAGAAGTTGTTAAGGACCCAGCCACACAAGAACCATCCAATCAAAGTTTGGATGCAGACAATCTACTTATTCTAGAAGACCTTGCTGTTGCTGATGCTGAAGGCCAATCTATGGCAGAGTCAAGCCCACAAGAACCTTCACCTCAAAGTGGTGAAGCAGCTGAAGATATGACTCAGGTCCCACAAGAACCAATCATCCATTTTATGATTGCAGACCAAGACTCAAATATTGGACAGACAAACTCTGATGAAGCTCCACTGGCAATCTCTGATGCTCTTATGGTGCTACCAATCTCTGCACAACCAATGGAGACAACATCCACATCTACAACTCAAGGTATAAACTCTGACTTTTCTTCAGAATATACATTCTCTGATAGTTTAAGTTCAGATTTTACCTTTCTTATTTTAACTGCTAGAATGATCATGAATAGTCCTGAAAAGGGTACCCCTGGTCATGTAACTACAGTCACCCTTTCTCAGTCACCTCTTATTTCTGTAGGACATTATGTGTTGAGACTTTCTAGTGAGTCTGAGGAAAAATGTATGAAAAACAGAATTAATGAGAGGCAGACACAGGATCTGGCAAAAGGTGAGGTAGAATTGAGAAAGAAGTTAGTTACTTCTAGTGAGGAAAATCTAACTCTTAAAAGTTATGATATGGTGATGTGAGAAGTAATGAGATTACTTTAAAAAATAAGAGTGATTTAGGATGTTCCATATCTTTTGCAGGTACTCAGAGTTTATCTGTTGTAAACTCTGATCTTTTAGTAAACTCTGAGAAACCCATAAACTCTGATGAGGAGAACACAGACTTTGATGAGCCTATTTTTGCTGATGAAGAAGTTCCAGATTTGTCCATCCCCTACACACAAAGGTACAATACAAAGAAGTGGCCAATCAATTCTCATGATGCACATGAAAGACTGAGAATGGAGTATCATGATTATATGGTGATGGAGGAGCTAAAAGGAGAAATTGAAGCTGATCTAAATGTTGAAGGTGTAAAGAGAGATTTCACTTCTCAAGAAGAACCATCTCAAGATGTTTTGATCAATTCTCTTAAACAAAAAGTTTGGGATAGTTCTTGGAAATACTCAAATGAGGTCATCTATTGGCCACATGCTTCTGTTCAATCTGTTGTTACAGCATCACAACATTCTTTGGAATTAAAACTCAAAATTGTCTCAGCCAAACAGGATGCATTGGAAGCTAAAGTGGATAATATTACTACATCTGTTAGTTCTATGTAGGGAATGATACATACCATAGTTGAAATTCTTACTATCAAGCAAGGGAATGATGTCAGAAAGGGGCAGAAGGGTTTAGAAAAATGCAAGGAGGATGCTGCACAACAACTTGACAAACCTGATGATGAAGATTAAGGGAGTCATGAGGAGGGAAAACAAACTCTGATTGGTCAAACTTTAACCACTCAAACTCTGATGACAAACTCTGACAAATAGTTAATCTTTGACAAAAAAGAAACTCTGATAGAAGTTGATTTGGCACTAACAAAAAGGCTTGAAGAAGAAGAGAAGCCTGAGAAAATTGAGGAAAAAAATTTAAAGGATGCAGAACTGGCAATGAACCTATTTGAAGAGGAAAATCCAGGATTAGATCCAGTTGCTATAGATGTTGAATTAAAGAAGTCTGGTACTGACAGTGCTCAAGTCCAGAAAAAGAGAAGATATGTAAAGAAAGGTCCAATTCAGAAAAAGGTACCTGCTCAACAGAAGAAACCAGAATCTAAGCCTATTCAAATCAAAACTGTTGAAACTCCCAACCCATTTATTCAATCAAAACCAATCTCAGAAATTCAAAAAAGATCATCTTCTAGAATTCAACAAAAAGCTCCAGCTAAACCAAAGACTCCTCTCACTATGTCTGGAACAACTTTTCTTCCAGGTGGCTCAAGCTTTGATGATGTGGAAGAAGAACATCAACAATCTCTGATAAGGAAGAAAAGATCTGATCTTCTGTGGACAAAGTCTTAAACTCTGACTCTCAATGCCAGGCTTGGAAAAGTCAAAGGTGGTATTGGTGATTCACATGCTAAGGTCTACAGGGGTGAAGCAAATATCTTCAGAGATCCCTTTTCATTGAAAGATAAACATGAAGATGAGTTGTCTCAAGAACATTTGGACAAATTAATCGCTGTTAACATTGTGAAGGATATCTTTGATGGTGCTCAAGCTAAGGAGAAGCTCATTTATTTCTTAGAACATGGGAGAATTTTGAAGATTGTTCAAGAAGATTTAATTCAAAAATCATCTAAAGAACTTGAACATGTTCTATATTTTCTGAATGAAGTTACTTCTAGATGGGTGAAGATTCTTGAAGGAGTGATATCTGAGAAGAAGAAGAAGAATGAAAGGTTGATCATGTTAAATTCTGAGGAGTATGAGCCTGGATATGTACTTGAAGATGGAACAAGAAGTGCTATGAGAAAAGGAGATGCAAGGGTCAGAATGGTATTAGGGATTTCTACATTAATCTTAAATCCTGATGGTATGAAGGCATGTTCCATAGCCATGGATGAAATAATGAACAGATCATCTATATATGCTCTAAGGGCTTCTATATATTAGATTGATGATTCTTCTGAACAGATGAAAGATTTGAAAGAGAAGCTGATTTAATTATTGAAGAATGCTGAAGAAAAACTTCTAGAACAATTTTTGAAAGAAGACTTCTCTTACAGAAGAATTTGAATCATGAAGGATAAACAAACTCTGATCCATTTGTCTTGGATTTCTGACATCATAAGTGAAATTTATGTTTTAATTCTTAAAGCATAAATTGGGGGAGATTGTTAGGAAGCAAACATTGATGGTTGTCAGAGAATACAAATCAGAGTTTACACTGTTGACGTCATCAGAGTTTAAGGAGTTGTCGGACAGAGTTTACTCTATCAGAGAATACTCAGTCATAGTTTACTTTAACAGAGAATGCTCTATCAGAGAATAACAACCGACAAAGTTTGCAAGACAAATTTATCAGGAAGCAATTTGAATTAGAGTCTGGATAGAATAGTAAGAAGGAATCCTAATGCAAGTCTATTTCCTTATATAAAGTTGTTCTATTTCTAATCTGATTTGTAATTGAATTATAACTGTGTCTATATAAACACAGATATAGGTTAACATCAGAATATCTTTGTGAATCATAACCTAGCAGCTCTTGAGAACAAAGAACTTCTTGAGAGAGATTTGTAACCTATTCATTATCTTTAATACATAACAGTATTCATCTTTTACATACTTGTATTCTTAATCGATTTACTAGTACTATCACATTCAACCCCCTTCGGTAATAGTTTATTCATCTGGACAAACAGAGTTTTCCTCTAGGAATTTGTGTGTTAAATGTTTAACAACAAATAGGGAGAGATTGAAATGCATATGACTAGGCCTATTTGTAATAATTAGATGACAACTCAACTCAGATAAGAAACAGGAGTAAATAATAAATATGATAACAAGAATCAAGACAAACAAAGTTAACTAGACACAAAGAATCCTAGGAATTAGAAGTGTTCTAACGAAGCTGCTACTTATCACCGGAAGAAGTCCATTAAAATGTTCAAGCATCGGAGAAAAATAAAGAAGTGGTATTTCAGAAGAGTTCAGAAGATTCAGAAGATTTCAAGTGGCTACTATAGAAAGATTCCAAGAAAAGAAGATATTGAAGACAAAGCGAGAAGCAAAAACAAGACAGAAGATCACAACTTTTAAAGTTAAACAGTAAAAGATATTTATTTAGTATGACACAAATGAACCAGATAGTACATTTGTGTATCAACTAATTAAATAAATATTTATCACCTTGCTCAAGTGATTTTCAGATAGAAGATAGGAAGATTCAAGTCAAATCTACAACGGTTGTGCAGTAAAAAAATTAAAATTAATTCTACTATTAAAAGTTAATTAATTATTTAATTTATCTACTAAAATTAATTCATCTTGAATTAATTTAATTTATAAATTATTTAATTAAAAATTGGTGGAATTAATTAAGTTAAAAGAACATTTAAATTAAAATTTAAAGAAAGTCTTATTGTACTATTATAGAAAGTTCTACCGAATTAAATCGGTAAGACTTTTTAAAAGTCTTACCAAATTAAATCGGTAAGACCTTTTAAGAAAGTCTTACCGAATAAAATCGGTAAGACATTTTAAAAGTCTTACCGAATTAACACGGTAAATCCTTTTCAAAAGTCTTACCGAGTTTACATTTGTCTCGGCAAGACTTTTCAAAAGTCTTACCGAGTTTCTGAAAGTCTTACCGAGTTTAAAATTCTTGCTCAACTTATTTAAAAAGTCTTATAGGCTAATTTATAAACTCTTTTGATTTTTTAAATAAATTTATTCAAAAGTCTTGCTAGCTTTTTTCTCTACAAATATGAGAAGATTTTCTTCATTTTTATAAGATTGAAAAACATTCAAATTTAAGAAATTTGTATGTATTTTATTATTCACAGATTTCTGTGCAAGTTTGAAATATAATTATTAAACCCGAACACGTCATGTTGAATTCGTTCTAGATCACTTTATCAATTATATATACTTTTCATTAGATTGATTTTGTAATACTTTTCAAGTTAAAATTATATCTTCTACTTGAACCGTATTTCATTAAAATTAATATTTCACGATTAATTAAAATAATATTTTTAAATCCGAAATTTCGTGACAATTTTAGATATTGTATTCAACCCCCTTTCTACAATATCAGGGACCAACATGAATTTTTGAAAAGCTCAAACCATAGTCTAACAATTGATTTCTCATACATAAAATATGTGCACAGTAGCTTCCTGCAGCTATATATTCATCCTCTGTTGTAGATGTTGAGATTGATTTCTGCTTCTTGCTAAAACATGAGACAAATCTTCCACCAAGAAATTGACAACTGCCACTTATGCTTTTCCTGTCTATTTTATATCCTGCAAAATTAATATCTGAATAGTCTATAAGTTTAAAGTCAGACTCTCTAGGATACCATAGGCCAAGATTAATGGTGTTCTTGAGATATCTAAAAATTCTCTTAACAACAATCAAATGTGGTTCCCTTGGATTTGCCTTAAATCTAGAACATAGACAGGTTGCAAACATGATATCTGGTGTACTAGCAGTTAAATAAATAAGTGAGTCGATCATACCCATATATATATATATTGTTATGTCTACAGGCTCACCAGTGTCTTAATCAAGCTTGGTTCCAGTAGCCATTGGAGTTTTAACAGATGCAGAGTCTTGCATTTGAGACTTTGTTATTAGATTCTTTGTATATTTGGATTGACTTATGAAAATACCTTCATCAGTCTATTTCACTTCCAAGCCTAAGAAATAGCTCATTTCTCCCATCATGCTCATTTGGTACCTGGACTGCATTAGCTTTGAAAATCTTTCATAGAGTTTCTTATTAGTGGATCCAAATATAATATCATCAACATATATTTGAACCAATAATAAATTTTTACCTTGAGTTCTATAAAACAAGGTTTTATCAATTGTACCTCTTGTGAAACCACTTTCAAGTAGAAATTGAGCCAGAGTTTCATACCAGGCTCTTGGAGCTTGCTTGAGTCCATATAATGCTTTATACAACCTGTAGACTTGATTTGGATATTTTGGATTCACAAAGCCAGGTGGTTATTCAAAATATACCTCTTCTTCAAGTTCTCCATTTAAAAATGCACTTTTAACATCTATCTGGTAGACCTTAAATTTCTTGTGTGCAGCATAAGCAAGAAAGATTCGGATTGCTTCAAGTCTATCTATAGTTGCAAAGGTTTTATCATAATCAATACCTTCTTGTTGAGAGTAACCTTTGGCATCTAGTCTTGCTTTGTTTCTTATTATGATTCCATAAGAGTCTGTCTTTTATCTAAACACCCATTTGGTTCGAATAATGGATCTGTTCTTTGGTCTTGGAACAAGAGTCCAAACTTCATTTCTTTCAAACTCATTTAATTCTTCTTGAATTGCAGTAACCCAATCTGCATCCTTCAAAGCATCTTCAACTTTTTTTGGTTCTGTTTGAGAAGAAAACTATGGTATATACATTCATTTTGAGTAGCTTTCTTTGTCTTTACTCCACTTTCTAGATCACCAATTATCAAGTCAGGTGTGTGATCTTTGGTCCATTTCCTTGGATGTGGATAGTTTCTTGAACTAGATGTTCCCCCATGATTTGTGCCTTCATAGTATGATTCCTTAGTAAATGTTGATCCTCCCACTGAAGATGTGTATACATCAGTATTTGATGGATCAGTGTTTAGGCTTTCAGAGTTTGATGGATCAGAGTTTAGGTTTTCAGAGTTTGATGGATCAAAGCTTAGGGTTTTAGAGTTTGGTCAGACTCTGAGATTTCAATAATTGAAGTTGGTTCTCTAATATTAGTAAAAGATTGATGTTGCTCCCCCTTAACATGAGTAGAATCTTCAATTACTATTTCAATTATTTCTGAAGCAGAGTTTACCACACTAGTGTTTGTCTCATCGGTGTTTATTTCATCAGAGTTTAGGGCATCAAAGTCTCTGCCTTGTAGTTTATTTTCAAAACTCAGAAATTCCTGAGAATCTTTATCATGTAGTCCTATTATTTTTCCTTCATTAAAAGATACATTAATAAATTCCATGACTATCCTGGTTCTTAGATTAAACACCTTGAATGCCCTTGAATAAGTTTTGGAAGTTGTTGCATAACCAATAAAAATGGCTTCATCTGCCTTGAGTTCAAACTTTTTCAACTGCTCAGGATGTGTTTTAAGAACAAAGCACTTGCTTCCAAATATGTGAAAGTATTTCACATCTGGCTTCCTTCCATTCATCATCTCATATGGAGTCATTCCATGTTTATTTATCAAAGTACAATTCTGAGTAATGCATGCAGTATTCACAGCTTCTGCCCAAAAGTAAGTAGGAAGTTTTGCTCCTTCTAACATTGTTCTCGAAGCTTCAATTAGAGTTCGATTCTTCCTCTCAACAACACCATTTTTTTAAGGTGTACCAGGTGCTGAAAACTATTGTATAATTCATTTGTTTGAGTAGAATTCCTCCATTACAGAGTTCTTAAACTCTGTTTCTTTGTCACTCCTTAGATTCTTTACCTTGTATGGTAATTCATTCTCAATCATGGTGATATGATCAAAAATAATCTCAGCTGTTTCATCCTTTTTATGCAAAAAGTACACCCAGGTAAATCTTGTGTAATCATCCACTATCACCAGAGTATATTTCTTCTTTTCAATGGACATAATGTTGACATGACCAAACAAATCAAGATGCAATAGATGAAAAGGTTTATCAATAGAATTTCCAGTTTTGCTCTTGAAAAATGTCTTCTTTTGTTTGGCATTTTGATATGAATCACAGAGTCCATCATGATGAAATTGAATTTTTGGAAGACCTCTTACTAGATCCTTTTTCACAAATTAATTTATGTTTCCAAAGTTCAAGTGACACAACTTTTTGTTCCAATTCCAGCTTTCTAATGATGATGTTTTTCCAAGTAAACAAGTTAAAGGACCATCAGAGTTTACCTCCAAGCTAGCTTCAAATAAATTGTTATGACTGTGACCAATGAGAACAATTTTGCCAACCTTCTTTGCTTTTGACTTCACAGTGTGTTTCATGAAATTCCACAGAATAACCTCTATCTGTCATTTGAATCACACTTAACAGATTATGCTTGAGTCCTTCAACCAGAGCTACATTTTCAATGATGACATTTCCAATCACAATATTGTCATATCTCAGTGTTCTTCCTATGTTGCCATCTCTAAAAGATACTGTTGGGTCAACCTTCTCCTCAAACTCTGAAAGCAGGGATTTGTTTCTGGTTATGTGTGCAGAACATCCACTATCAATCACTATGATGTTTTTCCTATTTTCATGCAATCATTTAATGCAAATTAATTAGTAGCTTTGAGGTCCCGAACAAGTTTGGATCCTTTCTTTTGAAAATTGTTAAATTTTGTAGCAAAATTACTTTTATCAAAGTTTAAGTTAACAGAGTTTTCATTATTAGAGTTTATTTTTCTTCTATCAGATTTTATCACATATTGTTGTTTAGCAGAATGACTAGAAGAGACATGAATTTTATTCAAATAAGGCAAAAGTTCATAATAATTTAAATACAGACTATGATATTCTTTACATGTGTAAATTGAATGTCATAAACTACCATAGTGAAAGAAAGGATTTTTTGGTCTATATCTATTCTGTTTCCTATCCTCTGATTTAAGTCTCTTAGGTTCCTTCTTTTTATTTTACCTGCAGTCAACAGCAAGATGATTAGAATTACTACATGAGAAACATGTTTTCCTTGGAGCGTCGGGGATATTCTTATAGTTATTCTCCTTGGAAATTCCTACTTTGTCATTTCTATTCCTCTTGACCTTTTTAGGCTTGTTTTTGTTGGTGACTGACTTCAATTTTTTTTAAGTTGCTTCTGTGAGAGTAACCCTATATTGACTGGTTTATTCTCTGATACACTATTTTCTTTACCTTTTTTATTATTAGAGGATTCACCAAAGTTTGCCTTTTCATTACTAGCTCTAACAAATTTCATAGGTTTACTCATTTTTTCTTTTATTTCTGTGTGTATCATATCACTCTTAGGATGTGTCTCCTTATCAGATTCATAACCTAAAGCAGATGTCCAATTCTTGTTAGAATGCATTTATTAGATTTTATTGCCAGAGTTTGTCTAAACTCTGAAATTCTCATTTTCTTTAGCTATCTTAGCTTTTAAATATTCAACTTGAATTTCTAACTGAGTTTTCATGTGGATATCATTCTCATAGTCTTTCTTAGTGTGAAGCATGTGTGCATGTTCAGTTTCAAGAAAATCATTCCTAACAGACAAAGTTTATATTTCAGATTTTAATCTTTCATTCTCAAGTGACTGTGATTTAAAACTAACATGCAGAGTTCTAATGAAAGACGTTAATTCATGAATATTTTCAGTATCAATGTTGAAAATAGAGTTTGGTACCTTGTCAGAGTTTAGGATGGGAACATCAGAGTTTGCCATGAGAGCATAGTTTGTTTCCTCTTCAGAGTCTGAGGAATCCATCCAATCTTTCTTTGAAGTTATGAGAGCTTTTTCAAATTCCTTGCTTCTGCACTCAGTAGTAAAGTGCCCCATCTTGTTACACTTGTAAAACTTGACCTTTGATGTGTTAAGTGTTTTAGCATTACCATCTATGTCTTCTCTTCTCCTGAATCTTTCTTTATTCTCTGACCCTCCATGCTTGTTTTGGAAGTTTCCTTGCTTTCTGTACTTCCTATACTTCATTTTCTTGAAGCCTTTGACAATATTAGCAACCATCTCCATCATGTCACAGTCTATGAAGTCATCAGAGTTTGCCTTAAACTCTGATTCACTACTTTCCTTGACCATTACAGCTTTTCCTTTTCTTGTTGAGACTTTTAAAATTTTTTCTTTTGGTTCTTCAACCTTTGTCTCAACATTGAAGGCAACATATTTTTCCTTGCTACTCTTCCTATTCTTCCTTTGCTGTAATTCCAAGTCATGAGTCTTCAGTCTTCCATGAACTTCATCTAGAGACATCTCATCCAAATCACCCTTATCTCTTATCAAGGATGTTTGTAAATCCCATTCTTCAGGAAGAGATCTTAGAAACTTGGTGTTTGAATCATCATTATCAAACACTTTATCCACCAAAGCTAAGTTATTCAACAGAGTAAGAAATCTGTCATAAATATCAGTGAGAGACTCATTCTGTTTTGCCTCAAAGTATTCATATTTTTGAATAATAAGATCTTATATTCTTCTTGATTTCTTTGGTTCCTTGACATTGAACCTCTAGTGCATCCCAAATTTCTTTTACAGTTTTACAGGCAATTACTGTATTTGACATCACAGAGTCTAAAGTATTATACAATATATTCCTTACATTTGAATCTTTCAAGACTTCTTATTTTTCTTTATTAGTCCACTCCTTCTTGTCTTTCAGAGTGTAGTATTCAAGAACCTACCTGCCTTCCATAATCGTTGATGGAACTAGTTTGGTTGGTAGATATTAACCTTCATTGATCCTGTTTATATAATCTGGATCAATTGCTTCGAAAAACATCATCATTTTTACCCTCCATGTAGGGTATTCAGCCTTCTTCAAGATTGGCATTCTGATACTTTCATACTTGTTTCCCGACATGTTTGTATGATCTTTAAGTTGTAATCAACTGCCTGCTCTGATACCAATTATTACCCAGATAATAAACTATTATAGAAGGGGGTTGAATATAATAATATCAAATTAATCGACTAAGAACACAAGTATGTAAAAGAAATACTGCTTTGTATTAATTTTGATAAACTTAATAAAAAACTCTCTCAAGAAAAAAAAAGTTCTTAAGAGATGCTAGGTTATGAGAATGATATATCTTGAATGATTACAATGTAAAACCTAATTCTGTGTTTATATAGTACACAGCTACAAATCCAATTACAAAACTGATAATGATAAAGATAGCTTCCATAAAGATAATAGGATTGCATTAAAACACTTTTATCTTTATTCTAATCAATCTCTGATTTGTCTATTTCTATTTTTGTCAAACTCTGATTATAAACTCTGTCGATTGATAATCTCTGATTGAGTATTCTCTGATAGAGTAAACTCTAATTGAATATTCTCTGATAGAGTAAATTCTGTCGACAGCTTCTAAACTCTGATGACGTCATCATAAACTTTGTTAATAAACTTTGTTTGTGATATTCTCTGACAGCATCAGTGTTTGCATTTCTAACAATTTACCTTATAATTAGGAGTCTAATTAATAAAATTTAATATATTCTAATCGTAAATGTTATAAAAATAATTGTATAGGAGATCTAAAGAATAATCAATACGGCGACTTATTGGAGAAAAATGTGTTTCATGATAGCGGTTCATTAAGGAGAAACCTGTTAATCGTTAAAATTGGAGAATTCTCGGGTGCTTACAAAGTGCTCGTAATTATTTTTCTAATTTTTTCGAATTTATGTATTTAAAATTTATATAAATTCATATTTGTCTTCTAATAAGAGTCTAATTACTACTTCCTTTCTAATTAGGTGTCTTATAAGAAAATATTAATTCATCTTCTGATTATGGTTGAAAGAACAAACAATAAAGTCTGGAAACTATTTTTCTAATTTTATAGAATTTATTTATTAAGAAAATTATATAAATTAATATTTGTGTTCTAATAAGAATCTAATTAGTATTTACCTTTTAATTACGGTTTTAATTATTATTTACATTTTATTCATGAGACTAATCAATAAATATTAACTTATTCTAATTGTAATTCTTATAAATTTAATTTAACAAAAACAAAATTCTAATAAAATCAAAATATATTAAATATATTTTGAATAAAATTATAAAAAAGAAATTGACGACCAAACTAACGAGAGAGCCGCTTAATAAGGAGTAACATGTTAATAATTAGAATTTTATACACATATTATGATTTTTATTTATAAATGATAAAATTTATTTAGTAGTTATCGACATAAAATCTAGTTGAGATTTAAATAAATGACGATAAAATGACTCATTATCCAGAAAAAATGTTTGAGAACAAAACAAGTAATTAGGAAAAAGCGTGTTAAATGTTCGAATTTAACAATCATGTTATGATTTCTAAAAATTAAGTTCGCATTTGAATTTTGTGAAAAATTAACAATAATTAATACATAATAACATTTAAGATAATTAAATCTATTTTTATTTTGTATTCGAGTGCACAACCAAGTTAAAAACGACTATAAAGACTATAAGATAAAATTTTAAGTTAGGTTTTAAATGATATTGAAAATTTAAGTTATAAATTATGTTATTTATATTTTTGCAGAGATAATAAAATAATATTTAATTTTATCTCCCTCTACCTAGATAATATTAATATATTTCTTACGCACATATATACAAAATACTAAATTATTTATTTATTAATTAATTTATAAAATATCATTTTAACTAATTTATATAGTATTGTAATTCTTTATTTAATAATTTTTTAAAATAACAAAATTAATTTCTTATAATTTTTAACGAGTTTATAAAAATATTATAAAGGCGCTGCGAAGCGCGGCTTAGTCGACTAGTATCAATATAAAGGAGAAGACGGAGACCGTTAGATGACATTCACAAATCGTCCCAATGTATTTTTCTAATTTTCTCAAATTTTTGAATTAGTAAATATTAAAATTTATACAAACAATCTAAGTTATTTTATATTATCCAAAACTTTCTCCAAATTATAAATAAAAAAATCTAAGATATGTTACTTTTTCCTAAACTTTCTCCTCAAGTCAAGTAAATTATTATTATCCATAAGATAAGTTTTAAAATTTTAGAAAAGATATTATTATACATAAGATAATTAGAAATTTTAGAAAAAGCATTAAATTATTAAAAATCGAAACTATTTTGATTTTTCAAAAAGACAGTATCTATAATAAAAAATTTAATTATATTCTTTTACCTAAATTGAATATGTTTTCATTTAAAAAATAATAGACCATCACTTATATAAATTAAAGATCTAACATCAAAAAATAAATCACAACAAATTTATCACAGTGCTATTTACATTCAACGTCTAATACATCATGGTTTATACTCTCTTGAATGCTTTGNTGCTATTTACATTCAACGTCTAATCATCATGAATTACACTCTCTTGAATGTTTTGAATAATAATAGAGACGATTGGATGATAAGAGTGAGAGTATGCACGACTTTGGGAGGTTATCAATACACAAACAGGCGATCAAGTTAGTCTTAACATGATTTTAATTGATGAATAGGTTAATAATTTTTTGTTATTTATTAATTTATTATAATTATGCATTTGTACTAACTTTTTGATTCTTTAATTTATGATAGAAAACTCTTATCCATGCAACGATTCAGAATCATCTACTTTTTTTATTCAAAAATATTTTGGAAGAAAGATCTTTATATACCATTAAGAACTTAAAAATAGTTGCAAGTACCAGCCGATATAGACCACTATCATGTGAGTTTAAAGTGATATTTATATGTGTGTTTTTACTCATATATAATTTTAAATTAAATTCTTCAATATTTACATAATTACTAATATTTATCTAGATGTTTTAGTGTGTGCCTTAAAAGGGTGGAATTATAATGATAAAGATTGAAGACAACGAGTTAATTCCTACTCGAATGGTTACAGGTTGGAGAATTTGCATTGACTACCGAAAGTTGAACAAAGCCATAAGAAAAGATCACTTTACATTGCCTTTTATTGATCAGATGTTAGACAGACTTGCTGGAAGAGAGTACTATTGTTTTTTTGATGGGTATTCTAGTTATAATCAGATAACAGTAGCACCTGAGGATCAGCACAAGACTACTTTTACTTGTCCATATGGTACTTTTTCCTTTCGAAGGGTATCATTTGGATTATGTAATGCACCCTCCGCATTTCAAAGATGTATGATGGCTATCTTTTCTGACATGGTCAGTGACTTCGTAGAGGTGTTCATGTATGATTTCTCAGTGTTTGGAGATTCCTTTGATGATTGTCTATGTAACTCGGGCAAGGTGCTAAAATGATGTGAAAAAACCAATCTTTTACTCAATTAGGAAAAATGCCACTTCATGGTGAAAGAAGGCATAGTACTGGGGCATAACGTTTCAAAAAAGGGAATTGAATTTGATCGGGCATAGATTGAAGTTATCGTGAAGCTACTTCCTCCCACTTTAGTCAAGACCATTCGAAGTTTTCTTGGGCATGCAGGTTTCTATAGAAGGTTTATCAAGGATTTTTCCAAAATATCTAAGCCTCTTTGCCGATTATTAGAGAATGATACTCCATTTCTATTTGACGAGACATGTTTGAAAGATTTTAAGGAATTAAAGCACAGGTTAATTTCAGCACCTATCATCATTGTACCTGATTGAAGTTTGCCATTTGAGTTAATGTGTGATGCTAGTGACTATGCAGTGGGAGCAATGATGGGGCAGACAAAGAACAAGGTATTTCATCATCTCTACTATGCAAGTCGTACTTTGATAAGAGCTCAGTTAAATTACACAGTAACTGAGAAAGAACTTCTAGTAGTCGTTTTGGCCTTCGACAAATTATGATTTTATCTTGTTGGCACAAAAGTGTTTGTCTTCACTGACCATTCAGCAATTAAATATCTGATAACTAAGAAAGATGCAAAGCCTAGGTTGATTTGGTAGGTGCTTCTACTTCAGAAGTTTTATATTGAAATACAAGATAGAAAAGGGGTGGAAAATCAAGTGGTTGTTCACTTATCAAGAATGGAGTACAATGATGAATCTTGCATTATGATTCCTATTAACTAAACTTTTTCAAATGAATAGATGTTTTGTGTAAAACTATCAGATATTACTCCATGGTTTACTGATTTTGCTAATTATTTAGCTACATTTATCGAGCCAACAAAGAAAACAATTCGTGCACGATATGAAACAGTATTACCGGGATGAGCCATATCTTTGCAAACAGGGTGCATACCAAATTATTAGAAGATGTATTGCGGAATATGAGATGGAAGACATTCTTTTCCATTATCATTCATCTCCTTGTGGTGGACAGTACACTGCGGCAAAGGTATTACAATTTGGTCTCTTTTGGCCCTCTCTGTTTAAAGATGCTCATGCATATGTGGTTAGATGTGTTCGTTGTCAAAGAGTTGGTAATATTTCATGACGAAATGAGATTCCTTTAACTAATATTCTTGAAGTAGAGTTATTTGATGTGTGGGGAATTGATTTTATGGGTCCATTTCCTCCTTCTTACAAGAATGAATATATCTTGGTCGCTATTGATTATGTTTCT
Source organism: Oenanthe javanica (assembly GCA_008931105.1). Classification (NCBI taxonomy): domain Eukaryota; kingdom Viridiplantae; phylum Streptophyta; class Magnoliopsida; order Apiales; family Apiaceae; genus Oenanthe; species Oenanthe javanica. Next base: position 20,686 of record QRFB01013460.1, read on the forward strand.
AAATGGGTGGAAGCTGTTGCATATCCCAATAATGAAGCAAATGTTGTCATCAAATTTTATAAAAAAACACATTTTCACGCTATTTGGAACCCCAAGAGCTATTATTAGTGATTAAGGGAGTCACTTAAATTGTTGGCTAATACGTTGGCTAAGTATAATGTGAAACACAAGGTGGCTACAGCCTATCATCCTCAGTCTAATGGGCAAGTTGAGTTATCTAATAGAAAAATCAATAGTGTACTAGAGAAGGTTGTGAATCCGAATTGTCAAGACTGGTCTACAAGATTGGATGATGCATTATGGACCTATTGTACAACATATAAGACTCCTTTGGGTATGTCTCTTTATCGCTTAGTTTTTGGAAAGGCGTGTCATTTACCAGTTGAGCTTGAACATAAAGCTTATTGGGCTCTTAAACACCTAAATTTTGACGTGCAACTTGTTGGTGACAAGAGAATATTGCAACTTGATGATTTAGACGAACTGCGATTCTTCTTCTATGAAAATGCTAAGCTTTACAAGGAGAAGACCAAAAAATGGCATGATAAAGACATTCAATCTCGAGTGTTTGAGGTGGGGCTACAAGTCTTGTTGTTTACCTCTAGACTAAAGTTGTTTTCAGGCAAGTTGAAATCACGGCGGTCAGGTCCTTTTACAATTATAAAAGTTTATCCATATGGAGCTGTGGAATTACGTGATAACCAATGAGGTGAATTTAAAGTAAATGGACAGTGGTTGAAACTTTACTGGGGAGGTGAAGTTGTTCATGACAAGACATCTTTTCCTCTAACGGAGCCTTGATAAGAAAGTAAGGTCGAGCTAAAGACTTAAAAAAAGCGCTTCTTGGGAGGCAACCCATGGTTAGTAAATTCTCTTGTATTTTATTGATAATTTAATAATATTATTATGTATTATTATTAGTAGTATTTTTGTATATTTTTTTAGGTTAGATTTTATTTTAATTTTTTTTACTCCCACAAGGTGCTTTGATAATTTGTGTGAAGTGTTTCAGAAATGCACATGTTTCTATACAAATTTGTTGCTGAAAAAAATGTGGGACAAAGATTTTTGAATTTCAAAATTTTGTTGCTAAAAAAAAAGTAATTCTAGCATAAACATCGGCACCGCAGTGCGTGATAACCTCCCGATTTTTTTTTTATGCGTGCACCGCAGTGCCATATTTGCTGCCCGCAGTGCTGAATTTTCTGTTCCTGCTTTAACAATGTCAATGTCAACTCAGATTGGGCACAGCCCAATGCAGACCTGCCACGTCAGCGCTGACGTGGTTCCAGCAGCAGCCTCTTTTCCAAAAGAAGTTTGGAAATATTGTTGCTCAGGGGAATGGAAGCCCTGACCTCTTTTTTGAGGGAGCAAGGAAACAACCACTCCACCAACTTGTCATGTCCATATATTTCATTTGAAGAGAATTTATTCAATAAAATTCACTCCATTTTCTTTTGGAATTATTTTTTGGAGCGGCACTTCATGCAGATGCATTAAGGGAGTATTTCTAACTTTTCTTTGTAATTTATTATTATTATTTTTTCTTTTTTTTTGTATTTTTTAAGATTATTTTTTTATTTCTTTTTATATTTTTTTAGGATCTTTTTAGAGTTTTTTTTATTAATTCATTGAGGAAAATTAACCATTTAAGTGTGGGGATGTGTTCTCAATATTGTACTTTATGTATATATATTTATAAAAAATATCAAAAAAAATTAGAAAATATTCAAATTCCAAACATAATTCTATCCTTATAAAATAATTAGATGCTTAGGTGAAATGCATGCATAGGATTAGACATGGTCAAACCGGATCGGAAACGGCTAACCGGACCGGATCAAAACCGTTCAAACCCTGAACCTGAACCTGAACCGTTTGAACCGAAACCGGCGATTTATATCTTGTTAAGGTTTAGGTTCCGGTTCAAGATTTTCACGAACCGGAACCGGCGGTTCACGAACCGGAAACCGCGGTTCACGAACCGTGGCCATGTTTAGCCTCAACTGTTGAGGTGGAACAAACATTCAAAATAGGAGGAAATATTTTGGATTCAAGGAGATCAAGATTGGCTCCCGAATCTTTAAAAACACAAGTTAGTGTGAATGATTGGAAAATAGCAGAATTAAGAACACAATCCAACATCGCTTCATCATCCTCATCCGATGAATATTGTTCGACGAATATTGTGGAGATCCTACAACAATTTCCACCACCTTCCGAATTGGGTGCATCGAGTTAGGATATGTTATAAATATTATTGTAATAAATTATATGGTTTGTTGTATTCTTTTAAGTTGTAAACCAAATAAAATTTATTATAATATATTTACTTGTTTTTAATAAAAAAATACAAATTAATTTAACGATATTTATTATATATATTTTTTTATTTATAAGGTTCGAACCCTGAACCTGAACCGTTTGAACCGGAACTGGCGGTTTATATCTTGTTAAGGTTCAGGTTCCGGTTCAAGATTTTCACGAACCGGAACCGGCGGTTCACGAACCGTGACCATGTCTACATAGGATTCATGAAGAATCTAGAAATTTTAGTTGCATTGCATGATTTCATTTGAATAGTAGTTCAAGTCAGTAACTTATGAGGATATTATGTGTAATTTTTTTTTGATTAATTCTTGTTATGATCACGTGAGTGCTAATAATATTCATGCGTAGTATCACTTGTGCAGAGTTTATTTCTTGACACAAAATTATTATGCTCCTCGATGTAAAACTTAGACATGCTTGTTTCTTGAAGGGTAGCCTCTTGTTGATCATTAGAATTTTGTCTATTCCCTTTTAATCTTAATACGTAGCATAAGTTTAAGGAAGACATGAGAATTATGTGTAAAAAAAGTGCATATGAAAAAGAAAGAAAAAAAAGAATAAAGCCGTAACAATGTCTGTCTTAAATATTTTATATAGCATAATTGACTATGAAATGCATATGACAAGTCCAATCTTGTTTTTGCTTATCAAATGCCAAATGGATAGGTAATTTACTGTTAAAAAATATTTAATTAGTATATTATATTAAAGTAATGCAAAGACCCCGTAAACAGTTACAAGAAGAGAGTTATGGAGATGCTGTTGAATGGTTACATAAGAATATAAGTTTATAAAAAAATTAATTGAGTTGATGTCAAATTTGAGCCTAAGTATTGCAGACTTGGGATAACTAAAATTAAAGAATAAACTAATTATAAATTAAAAAAATTCAAATCATACTTAGATTGGGAAAAGGACTATTCTAGATTGGAAGAAATTAATAAAAGAAATTATATTAAGAACATTTTTAATCAACTTAGATGACCTTGATTTGAATTTTTTTCATTTTAATTAAAAAAAAGTTTGGTACTTTCTATTCATTGATGATCATGATATGTGTTAGACATTTGGACTATCACGCATGTCTTGCTATTATCATATTTTTGTTTTTTATTTGACTAAATGAATATGGGGGTTAGTGTGTAGGTTGTGTTCAGAATGTTTTATTTGTTAACGTAAAGATGCTACAATCAGGATGCTTATTTTCTCAGCTAGAATTTATGTTGTTCATTGTGGGAATTGGAAATGCCATTCTCTAAAAACATTTGAAACAATAACTAAGCTCAGTGGGGAATAGAAATTCTCGCCTATATGACGAGTTTTGTTCTCTCGCCTATATGACGAGTTTTTCTTAATTCGATATTTATTCTCATCATTAAGTTATCTATTTGCTCTATAATGGCTAGTTCTTCACGTGGTAAAAACATTATGGATAGTTATGCTGCGCTAACGATTGGAGATGATGAAGATGAAGGTCTGATTTTAAATGAGATTCCGGAGGAAACTGTAAAGGTGGAGTACGATCGATGCCTGGTTGGAAGCTTTATGACAAGTAAGAAGATAAACTTTCTGGCAATGCAAGACACATTGGCATCAGTATGGAGGCCAGTGAAAGGTGTATTCATGGAGGAGACGAGTATTCATAATATTTTCTTCTTCAAGTTCTTTCATGATCTTGATATGCAGAGGGTTTTGGATGAAGGTCCATGGACATTTAATCAGCAAGTCCTGTTGCTTAAGAAGTTGGACAAGGGGGAGCAGTTACAATCAATTAAGCTATCGGAATTGCTCATTTGGATTCAGGTCTACGATTTACCAGTGGGTTATAATTCAGAGAGTATTCATACATCCATTGGGAATTATGTGGGTAGATTCTTAGTATCTGATCCAAAAAACTTTAAAGGATTATGGAGGAATTATATAAGAATTAAGGTAGCCATTGATATTGGTCGTCCGCTAAGGAAGGGAATGCGTATTAAGAAAAGTGGAGGAGATTGGATGTGGATATCTTTTAAGTATGAAAAGCTACCAACGTTTTGTTTCTTCTGCGGATTGATTGGTCATGCTGATCGTTTTTGTGAGAAATTATATGATAATCCAGAAGGGCAAGAGGAAAGAAAGTATGACAGCTCCCTTAGAGCAATGACCAGAAATCAAATATTTAACNGCTTCGCGAAATGAGAGGGAGGATAGCATATTTAAAGGAGGAAAAGGTGGCAATACAGATGTGCTAATGAATGTGCGGGGATATGGTAAGGTTAATGTAACTGAAGATGTGGTAATGGGCGAAAATGATGGAATTTTGGT
>QRFB01013461.1:11274-25321 GCA_008931105.1 Oenanthe javanica
TGAGAGAGGAGGAAGATAGAGAGAGAAGAAGTTTTCGGGTGCTAGTACACATCAATCCTTCATGAAAAGTGTTCGTGTGGATACCGTAGAGCGTAGATCGCGAGAGCGGGATACGTGGTGATTAAACAAGCTTTGGACCTCCATTAATCTTCCATTAATGAACTGTTAAAGCTTCTAAAGGTATTTATTCTTTATCTCCGAATTAAATCTTTTGTTTTCGCATGGATCCTGCGGAGGGTTTCGCTATTTTGATTTATTTTTCGCGTTTATTCCGCTGCGTTTGTGTCACGAAACCCTACAGTTTAGGTGTGTCTTTAACAACATGTGGGATACCCCTTTTTTCAGCACTTTTTTCTGAATGGGGTTGTGTTGCTTGGCTTTTCTACTGATTTATTGTACTCGAAGCCTATTCCAACTTTTTGGTTCATTTCCTGTTGGTCAACTAGGTTCTTTACAATATAAAAGGAATTCTTATAGGCTAGACACTTCTTCTTTTCTTCCTCTATTTCATTTCTGAGATAAGTTTCAACTTTCACATAACAACTGACTCTATTGACTTGAAAAGCTAAGTCCTCAGTCAACTTGTCATTTTTTCATTTTAACAATTTTAAAACATCATTCTCATCAGTTAGAACTTTGTTTTTGAGAACTAGTTTCTTAACTTTATCTCTTTCACCATCCAGTTCTTTACCTAGTAATGCAAACATTTTAGGGCAAGAGAGATTTACATCTATTCCTTTTTCTCTGGTGGGAGACGGTGATCCCTCAGATGAAGCCATAAGAACAAGATTTCCCACTTCTTCCTCATCATCATTGTCTGAGTCATCCCAGCTTTTGCCCTCTACTAGATAAGACTTGCATTGATGCTTTTTCATGAGTGCATCATACTTATCCTTAAGCTCTTCATAAGACTCTCTCTTCTAACCTTGCTTAGGCTTCTTGCATTCTATTGCAAAGTGGCCTAGCTCATTACAAGTTGAAGTAACAAAATTTGCTTCTATCAACTAAGCCGGTCTTGTAGCCACTTTTTGATTCAACTGATGAAGAACCTCCTTTTTGGAACCTTCCGAAATTAGGCTTTACTTTGTAGGAGGAGTTTCTTCTGAGTCTCATGTTGCCAAACTTCCTGGCAACCATAGTTAGAGATTCATCCTCTAACTGATCTAGTTCTTCCAAAGAGTGGAACTCACCATCTTCTTGTTTATCTGAAGTATGTCCAAATTCTGGAACCACATACTCCATTGTACTGTTATAAGGTGCAACAACCTTCACTTTCATCTTCTCTGGTGCTTCCACTATCAATGCTTTGGAGGAACTCAGAACCTTACCTCTCCCATACATTTCTCTGGTCTGGATTTGTTCCAATTCATATGTCTTTAATACTCCGTAGAATCTTTCTAGGGTTACCTCCTTCATATCCCTAGACTCCAGGATTGCTGTGATCCTGTGTTCTAGATGCTCGGGTAAGGTTAGCAAAAACTTCCTGTTTACCTCCTGATTCTGATAGTACTTCCCATTCATGTTGAGCTCATTTATCAGTTTGTTCAATCTCTGAAACACCTCAGAAATATCCTTACCAAGGTTGGATCTAAACTGCTCGTACTGGGAGGTAAGGATTTCCAATCTATTCTCTTTGACTTCCTCAGTCCCCTTATTGATAATCTCTATTGTTTCCTATATTTGTTTTGCATTTTTACAATTGACCACGTGATTGTACATGACGTAGTCTAGGGATTCAATCAATATAAGTTTGAGGTTGTTGTCCAGGGACACAGCTTCTGCTTCTTCTTCTGTATAGTCTGCTGGACTTTTCAGAAACTGTCTGTGAGAAATTACGACCCCATCTATCTTGTATTCGAGAATAACTATTATTGGGGGTTCAACACCTTTCGTCAATACTAATGCATACTGGGGATTGACAATCCCAATGAATAGTAACATTTTGTGTTTCCACAAGTTGTAGTGATCTCTATCAAATTATGGAATTTTGATGCTCGTCACTTTCTGTGTACTCGTCTTTAATAAGATTAAAAATTAAGTGCTTCAAAAAATATTTTAATTTTTGACTTGAAACAATTTTGATCAAAAATAATTTTTAGAAAAAAATTATTTCGAATTAAAAATAATTTTGGAGATCTGTATGAGTTGCGAAATTTTTGGTTCGGATCTCATAATAAAAATATCAAACAGCTCTTATGCTAATTGTTGGTCCCTGATATTGTAGAAGGGGGATTGAATACAATATCTAAAAATTGTCTCGGAATTTCTGATTTAAAATATTATTTTAATTAATCACGAAATATTAATTTTAATGAAATACTGTTCAAGTTGAAAATATAATTTTTAACTTGAAAAGTATTACAAAAATTATCCGATGAAAAGTGTATATAATTGATAAGGTGATCTAGAACGAATTCGACATGAAGTGTTCGGGTTAATCAATTATATTCCAAAGTTGCACAGAAATTTTTGAATATAACAATGAATACAAATTTTTGAAATTTAAATGTTTTTTATCTTTTCAATCTTTTTCTTGAAATAATGAAGACATTTTCTCATATTTATAGAGAAAAATTATAGCTAGACTTTTGAATAAAACTTATTTAAAAAATCAAAAGACTTTATAAAATAACATATAAGACTTTTTAAATAAGCCGTGCAAGACTTTTAAAACTCGGTAAGACTTTTCAGAAACTCGGTAAGACTTTTGAAAAGTCTTGTCGAGACAAACAAAAACTCGGTAAGACTTTTAAAATGTCTTACCGATTTAATTCGGTAAGACTTTCTTAAAATGTCTTACCGATTTAATTCGGTAAGATTTTTAAAAAGTCTTACCGATTTAATTCGGTAGAATTTTTTTAAAAAGTACAGCAAGACTTTCTTTAAATGTTAATTTAAATATTCTTTTAACTTAATTAATTCCACCAATTTTTAATTAAATAATTTATAAATTAAATTAATTTAAGGTGAATTAATTTAAGTAGATAAATTAAATAATTAATTAATTTTTGATAGTATAATTAATTTAGTTTCTTCACTGCACAACCGTTGTAGATTTGACTTGAATCTTCCTGTCTTCTGTCTGAAAATCACTTGAGCTAGGTGATAAATATTTATTTAATTAGTTGACACACAATTGTACTTTATGGTTAATTTGTGTCATACTAAATAAATATTCTTCACTTTTTTACTTTAATAGCTGTGATCTTTTGTCTTGTTATTGCTTCTCACTTTGTCTTCAATATCTTCTTCTTTTGGAATCATTCTGAAGTAGCCACTTGAAATCTTCTGAATCCTTTGAACTCTTCTAAAACACTATTTCTTTATATTTCGCTGACGCTTGAACATATTAATGAACTTCTTCCGGTGAAAAGTAACAGCTTTGTTAGAACACTTCTGATTCCTAGGATTCTTTGTGTCTAGTTAACTTTGTTTGTCTTGATTCCTATTATCATATTTACTATTTACTTCTGTTTCTTATTTATGTTAAGTTTTCATCTAATTATTACAAATATGCCTAATCATATGGCTTTCAATCCTGATGGTCAAAGAGCATGTTGCATACCTTAGGTAAAAGAATGGAAAGAACATCAATCTACAACTTGAGAGCTGCAATTTTCCAAATTGATGATTCTAGTGATCAGATGAAAGACTTGATGGAGAAGTTGGTGGATTTATTGAAGATAGCTGAGAATAAGTTGCTTGATAATTTTATATCTAAAGATTTTTCTTATAAAAGAGCACAAGGCAAGGTAGAAAACTCAATCAATGATATAATTGTCTATGTGATTTCTGACATCATAAGTTTAAATTTATGCTTTATTGAATAAAGCATAAATTGGGTAAGATTGTTAGAAATAAAGAACTGATGCTGTTAGAGAATACTTCAAACATAGTTTATTGAAGTCAATCAGAGTTTAAGCTGACGTCATCAGAGTTTAGAAATTGTCGACAAAGTTTACTCAATCAGGGTTTTACTAACAGACATAGTTTATGATGATCAGAGTTTAATAGATGGAAACTGACAATTCAGGAGGATATTGGAATAAACAAGGAAGTGTTTTAATGCAATTCTATTACCTTTTTGGAATTTATCTTTTAGGAAGATAATGATGAAAATAATATTTCTGCATTTAATGATCATTATCTTTTCTAGGATAGCTGTGTACTATATAAACAAAGGATTAAGTTTTAGGTTATATACGTTCAAGTTATATATTTCTCATAACCTAGGAGCTCTTAAAAACTTTATTTTTCTTGAGAGAACAAATCAGTATTTCTTTTACATATTTGTGTTTTTAATCGATTGTTTGATATTATTATATTCAACCTCCGTTTTATAATAGTGTATTATCTGGGTAACATTATTTAAACACATTGTATAGGAAAATCGAATTTTAAAATCAATAGCAGACATGTACGTGAGCTAAGCAGCCTGACCTAATTACTAATAGGCGAGACTGTAATCAGATGGTTCCTAATATTTTAGTACAGGAGTCAATATTATACTAACTTTGTCTCGAAATTTCTACGAAAAACTCCAAAAATATTATCGTATATGGTGAATTATTATGAGTAGACAAGCAGAGAAGCAAGGAATTTGCAAACCGCGTGGTCAAAAGCTCAACAACTCCCTATCAAAAGGAGTATATTATTATGAGTTTATGACTTCTCAAAGTTTTAGTAGCCAACCTCTTTGGTTTATTTATAGTCCCAACATTTGAAAAATAAATACTTTTATAACTTATTTTTTAAATTTTCTTATTTTAAAAAAAAATAAATGATATATTTTTATTTAAAAAAAGGTTAAGAAAATGAAATACATACATAATTTTTTTATATCTTAAAATACATAAAAAAATCAAAATTATACTTATTTTAGAATGGATGAAGTACTTTATTATTTTGGGTAGGAGGAAATACATTTTACGTAACTACTAAGGAAACTTGATGGTCATTGCATGGAATATACTAAACAACTCTCAAGTCTGGTCTCTGGTCTCATGAAATTTTACATGCCTGTCTTGTTTCTATTTATATAGCTCTAATCTTGCAGCAAACTCTTCAGTGAAGACTCTTCACAGAGAATATAAATTTTACACATTTAGACTTTAAGAATATAGCAAGTGGTGAAATGTGGAATAATATAGGGTCTTTGCTCGCAAGCCTAATGTTTGCCTGGGCAATGTTTAAGCAATATTTTCCTGATGATATTGGCCGTTTTTTCCAAAGATATGGCCATAAACTAGTCTCATTTTTTTACCCTTATATCCAAATCACATTCCATGAGTATTCTGGTGACGGTTTTGATCGTGGCACAGCCTATGTCGCGATTCAGCGTTACCTGGCTTCCAATTCTTCAGGTACAGCCAAGAGACTTAAGGCTGATTCGGTGAAAGACACGGAAACACTTGTTCTTAGCATGGATGATCATGAAGAGATAACTGATGAATATAATGGGGTTAGAGTATGGTGGGCTTCTAGCATGACTATGCCTCAACGACAGTCCATTTCCTTTTATCCGCGAGAGGATGAGAAGAGGTTTTATACTTTGAGTTTCCACAAGAGGGATCGCGATTTGATTACCAAGTCTTATGTGAGTCATGTGTTGGCTGAAGGAAAATCTATTGCAGTGAAAAATCGACAAAGGAAGTTGTATACGAATAATAAGAATGAGACGTGGTCTAGATATGGAAGGACTATGTGGAGACATGTTGTTTTTGAGCATCCAGCTAGTTTTGAGACTCTTGCATTGGAGGAAAAGACAAAGAAGAATATCATGGATGATTTAATCACTTTTAGTAAGTCTAAGGACTATTATGCGAAAGTAGGTAAGGCTTGGAAAAGAGGGTATCTTCTTTATGGTCCTCCTGGTACTGGAAAATCTACTATGATTGCTGCTATGGCTAATCTGTTGCAGTATGATGTGTATGATCTTGAATTAACTTCTGTCAAGGATAATACAGAGTTAAGAAAATTGCTTATTGATACTTCTGGAAAATCAATAATAGTGATTGAGGACATTGATTGTTCTCTTGATCTAACTGGGCAACGGAAAAAGAAGGAGAAGGATGGGGAACCCAAAGACGAAAAGGATGCTGTTAAAAAAGCAGTTGAAAATGCAGGCACTGATGGGAGCAAAGTCACTTTATCCGGGCTACTGAATTTCATTGATGGCCTTTGGTCTGCTTGTGGCGGGGAAAGAATCATAGTCTTTACAACCAATTATCTGGAGAAACTCGACCCTGCTTTGATTCGAAGAGGGCGAATGGACAAGCATATTGAGATGTCTTATTGTTCGTTTGAAGCATTCAAGGTGCTTGCAAGGAATTATTTAGATGTAGAATCTCATGAACTATTTAAAAGAATCGAAGAGTTGCTTGGAGAAACTGATATGACTCCTGCTGATGTTGCGGAGAATTTGATGCTTAAGTCTCCTGAAGATGACTGTGAGAGTTGCTTAAATTGTTTGATAAGTGCTATAGAAGATGCAAAAGTTGCAGCAACCAAAGCTATGGAAGAAGAGAAACTCAAGGCTGAGGAAAAAGAGAAACTCAAGGCCGAGGAAGAGGAGAAACGCAAGGCTGAGAAAGAAGAGACTACGAAAGAAANTTTTGTGTACGAGACAAATTTATATCTATGTATGGAGTTGAGCTGAAATGACTATTTTTTTTACCTGTGATGATATGTGTAATATTTATGTAAGAGTATATAATGGAAGATGTGCTTGCAACTTGTTTGATGATATGCCCGAGTGAGATATGATATTTTTCAAAAAATATCTTTAATATATATGTGTAGTCGTTGGTTAACTTTTCGTATGCATATTTGAAAATATGTATATATGATATTTTTTGTTGGCTTGATGGTGCAACATATAAACTCATTTGTATCTGATTTTGGTTCATATGAAGAATTAAGATATGTTTAATCTTTGAGCATATATATCCTATGAAAGTGACTATCATGTTTGCCACATGCATCTTCTTTGATTATATATGCATCTTTTTTGTCTATATCTTGTGACACTCCTGAGCCTAAAATGAGTAAAAAGGCTATGATTGAGACAAGTTTTGGACTTCCTTTTATTACTAATTTTTTTTTAATTGAGGAAAAATTTTAGGTGAGAGGAGATAAATGCCTTCATTCTTGAGGATGATCCCAAAACTTGTGACGAGACTATGAGATCATTATATGGTCTAAGGCAAACACCCAAGGAGCGGTATGGAAAATTTCGTAAACCATTACCTCTAATGGTTATCAGGTAAATGATTCTGATGCTTGTGTTTATTCCAAATTTGATTAATTTGGTTGTGTGATCATACATGTTTTTTTATGGATGATGTGTTAATATTTGATACAATATAATGTGCTTAACACAAGCAATGTCTTCCTAACTTCTTGTTTTGATATGAAGGGCTTAGAAAAGGCAAATGTGAATTATTAGGAATTCATATGGGTTGACTTAAATCAGTCTCATTATGTTGAGAAGATGTTCAAGGTATTTAATCAAATTATAATTTTGAGGTAAATACTTTCGATATTCACTTTATTTTGCTGTGGGGGTTGCAATTTTTTGCCAATATTAATAAATGGTGCATGTGTTTGTATGACAAACATTGAGTTTGTATTTCAAGAAAAGTGATTGGCATTGTATGATTTGCAAAGGTTGGCAAAATTTAAATCTATAATAAAGAGAAGACATAAACGTCTAAGGCATGCTAATGTGTAAATCTGATCAGTAATAATGTGATATCACTTGTGTATAAAGAGTATGAGATGAATATTGCAGATTCTCTCAGCAAAAGTCTTTTGTTGCTAGAGTTGGCACAAAATAGGTTTTGATACCTATCGTGGAGTGAATTGTGATGAATCACAAAAGAACTCAAGTTTATGACCTTTGCATGGTGCTAGAGTTAGCACAAATAGGAATGGGTTTGAAGCCTATTGTGGAGTNCACTACAAGAAAAAATGCATCAGACAATACTGATCAGACAACGCTCGGTCAAAAAAGCATTGCCCAGAATTAACATACAACGGTTTATTTTTGCCCTAAAAAAACCATAGTCTAATCCAGGCTTAATACAATGGTTTTCAGAACCGTTGTGAAAAAATACTCAAAATTGTGGGGGTTACACAACTGTTTCTAAAGACTATTGTGTTATTATAATTCATACAACGGAAAACATAACTGTTGTTAAATATTATACAACTGTTTTACAAAAATATTGTTTTATTAAAATTCATACAACAGGTCAAATGACTGTTGTTAAATGATGCACAACTGTTTTATTATACTATTATTTTATTAGAATTCACACAAGTGTTTTTGATATCATTGTTCATTAATATGTTATACAACAGTTTTTAAAACGAAAAAACACTTGTATAATGAGCTAGATTTTTTTTTAAATTAAAAAAAATTGATTTCTTTATGAATTTTGATTTTTGTACCCTATAACTTGAAATATATATTTATAATATGGATATGTATATATTTGTGAATACTAACTACCTATTTTTGTAGTTCGAACATGAGAATGTGTATACCTTTTATGTTACGAGTTATGGGGTAGACAATCACTTGGTGGTAAATCTACAATTATGTCATTGTTAAAATTAAAATTAATTTTTTCGATGATCCGACCGTACGGATGTTAAGATCAATATGTATTAGTCATGTATAAAAAAAATCAATATATTTTAAATTTGTTTTGTATGCTTTTTTAACAAAACTAGTCAAAATAGTAATTAAACAATTTTCGNTAATTTTCATCTTATTATAAAAAGGTATTTTTTGTCTTGTAGTGTCAAACAGACAACGTTTTTTTTGAGCAGTTGTGTTGTATGAGTTAAAAAAACACATCGGTTTTCAATGTAAAACCGTTGTAGAATAAAATATTGTATGAAATGAAACGAGACAATGCTTCTAAAAAATCATTGTATTAATTTAATTAAGACAACAGTTTTTAAAAAGAAAAAACCATTGTATAATGAGTTAGATTTTTTTAAAAATTAAAAAGATTAGATTTTTTTATGAATTTTGATTTTTGTACCCTATAAGTTGAATAATAAATTTATAATATTAATATGTATGCATTTATATTGTTTTTGAGTACTAAGTACCTAGTTTTGTGGTTCGGACATGAAAATGAGTATGCATTTTATGGTACAAGAACCTAGGCAATGACTTTGTGGTAGATCTATAATTTTCACATTATTAAATTAAAATTACTTTTTTAGGTGATACAAACGTACCGATATCAAGACATATAGATATTGTGACATACTTACATTCAATTTATATTAGATATAAAAATTATGTAAGAGTTACGTAAAAAACTAATGATTACATTAAAAATTATTTAAATTAGTAAATACAATAAAATCCTTAAAATTTAATACTTCATAAATTAATAATCTTTTTGAAATAATAATTTTTCCTTGACTTAATAAAAAAGTGTATTAAAAATTATCAATATTAGTAAGTTAATTAAATAATATTTTTTCAATAAATTCTAAATACAAATAATACATAATAATAATAAAATAAGGAGAGTAATCATGTATTATAAATTTCAGTAATATATTAAAAATAATATTTCTTAATTTAAAATGAGTCATGGGTAAAATAAGAAGTTTTGGAATAATGCATGTCTTATTCAACTATTATATATGTAAAAATAAAGATATATTATATTAATGTTCATGTTTAGTATTCTAGTTTATATTAAAATCGAGATTTTTTAACCAAAAAAGTAAATACAAGGGGTTTTTAAAATTTTAAGTTTAAAATTTTATTTATTTTTATTGAAATATAGAGTTTTGGGTGTTTAAATTAATAGGTCACATTTTTACTATAATTAGATACATAATATAATTTNCTCATGTTTAGTATGTCTAGTTTATATTAAAATCGAGATTTTTTAACCAAATAAGTAAATACAAGGGGTTTTTAAAATTTCAAGTTTAAAATTTTATTTATTTTTATTGAAATATAGAGTTTTGGGTGTTTAAATTAATAGGTCACATTTTTACTATAATTAGATACATAATATAATTTGCAAGTAAAATTACTAACAATTTTTTTTATTCAATTTAGATATTAAATAAATATATAAAATACTATTGTTTACACACTAATTAGAAATATATATATATATATATAAATATATGCTTGCAATGGTCGATGTTTATTGGCTCAAAGTGCAGCACAAGGATCTACTCAAGCTAAAGATTGGAACCATTGATTTGAATTAGGGATTTAATCTCCACCATCCAAAATGAATTCATACATATATGATATAACAACTTCATTATCTTTTTCTATCACTTACGCCTCTTTTTCTCTCTAACCCTAGACTCTTGGAAAATCCCATGGCCACCATCATCCATTTCACATGCCAAATCATATCTAATTTTGTTACATTAGATGAGTTTATTTACATCCTTGTTGTTGGATTAAATGAGTTTATTTACATTATTTTGTANCGTTTCTTGATACTATTTCAAAGGATAAGATGCTTCATCCAAAGTTATGAAGTAAAACAAGTTATGAAGGCATCGTCCTTGATTGACAAGATGCTTCAAAGGATAAGATGCTCCATCCAAAGTCTTGATGAAGAAATTGTCATGGGTAAAAACCTCTCTTTCTCAATTGATTTTTTTATTCATATATGGTCTAGTTTCATTTTTTAATTGGGTTTTTTAGAGCTTTTTTTTGTTATAGTTTCAGTAGATGAAGTAACTTGGTAATAATCTTCGTTGGGGTCAGCAACATCAAATGAGATTTCAGAACAGAGCAAGAAATGGAAACAATGGGCGTCCAATAGGGTTACTGAGATTGTTGTGTTTTAATTGTTTTCGCGATGATTCAGAACAGAGAAAGAAGTGGGTTTTGATCTGAGGTGTCAATTAAATAATCTCTCTTTCTCTCTCCCTCTGTGTATGTTACTAGTGTATCAAGCAAAGCATCACTCTCTTAAAATAAATGCTCAGATTGTGTAGTTTATAGTGTTGATTTTACATGAGCTGATATTCTCAATTTTGTCTATATTATAATAGTGTTGTTGATATAATACCACAATAGTGTTTTTGTACTAATGAAATTAGATGCATTTTTTCTTCAAAACATGGAAAACAAGGCTTGATTGCTCGTAAGATTTTATCCCAGGTGAATCTATCGTTAGATTATAAAATTAGATACATTGTAAGGTGAATGGGGTTTTGTGCAGGCCTCTTGTCTATCGATTTTCGGAGGCATTAATTTGTACCTAATTGAATCTTCTATGTTGATGTGATTTGTTGGTTTGTTATGATTTTTATATGGTGGGATGATTCGATACTTTCCTTGTTGTTGGATTAAATGAGTTTATTTACATTATTTTGTAGAAACTAGTGATTCCAGACAGAGGAAGTCATGAAGCGGAACTATGAAAAATAAGTTACTCAGAGGAGACATCAAAGATCGTTCAACAGAGAGATGCATTTTGGGCATCTGAAATTGAAAAGTTGAAAGCAAGTTTTAGTGGAAAAAATGTAAAGTGTGATGGTAGTCCAATGATTGATTCGCAGCAGGGGAGTTATTCAAAAGGTGGAGATGTTATCAACAAGGAGTTGAATGGGCTTGGAGGAGTTGGAGGTATAAAAAAGAAGTTGGATCTTTTTGAACATGAAGTTTTGGTTGAAGAGAAAAACGAGGA
This sequence comes from Oenanthe javanica, assembly GCA_008931105.1. Lineage (NCBI taxonomy): Eukaryota > Viridiplantae > Streptophyta > Magnoliopsida > Apiales > Apiaceae > Oenanthe > Oenanthe javanica. The sequence goes on from QRFB01013461.1 coordinate 22,977, forward strand.
GGATGTGGATGTTGATGTATAAATTGAGGGCGAGGAAATGAAGGTTGAGTTTACCGCTAAAAAAGTTGTTCCGCTAGTTGTGGGTGGCATGGAGTGGCAGCTGGCAGTTGGATCCCCCAAAAATGTTGTTGCTTTTGCAACAATGGAAACAGATGTTGAAGGATGCGAACAAACTCTTCATGGGGTGCCACTGGTGAAAGAAAATGCACGAGTGTCAATCACTCGTGTAATCCAGGGAGATGCTAAGATTCATTTCCCCTCTGACTTGAAACGTTTATGGATATGGGCAAAGGATGCTATGAATGGTGGCAGGACAACCCCTTTTCATCTATGCCCAGATGCTTTTGGATCAACCAAAAAGCAGGTTCTTCTTTTATCAGATTTGTACGCTTTGTCCTCTAGAGGTGAAATTTCAGGCTCGATCATTTGCATCTACATTCAGTAAGTGTTAAGATTTGAACTAAATTTAGCTTAAAAGAACAATTTCTATTTATTTACCTAGCACATCTGCTTTGTTCAGTATGCGTATATGTGTTGACGAGTATTTCAATTTTGTAGTTTACTACAAAAAAATTTGAAAAGGAACAAGATGACTAACATGATAGCGTTTGGGGATCCTGGCATCATAGGGGCCAATGGTTGTGGTTCTGCTGAAGATAGGTCGCGTGCCATTGCTACTAGATTCAAGAATGCTAAGAAAGGGCAATATTTTCTCTTGCCATATAACCATGCGTGAGTATTTGTTTTTTAATTTCTTGCAGTTTATACTATTAATAACCTAGACAATTAAAGGTGCATAATATCATTGTTCTATTTTCCTGAATGGATAAAAATTCAACCATTTAATTTATTGAGTTATTTGTTATAGTTTATAATGATATATATGTTCATGATTTGGCAGGAACCACTGGGTGTTGAGTGTTGTTAATCCTGATGCTCAAATAGTTTACCACTTGGACCCCTTGAAACGTAGAATTGCAAGTGCAGAGTGGATTGAAGTGATTGATAGGTGAGAGTACACTAACAGACCTTTATGTATTTAGCAATTCATTTTATAATTTAAGAATATTGTACTAATGCTGATTTATAATATATTTGTTGAAGAGCTATTAAACTTTATAAGGAGAAGGCGAAGAGGTTTTTGAAGAACAAAATAATATGGGAGAATCTAGCGGTATGAGGCTTATTCATAGCATATATTTTATCATTTAATTTAGATGAGTATAGACATGTAATTATTTTTTATATATATTTGTTAGGGAGTTCCTGTCCAGAGTGGAAGTGTGGACTGTGGTTTGTTTATGATGTTATACATGAAGGAAATAAGTGAAGATAAGGACTTTGATTTTTGCGTGAAGGTAAATATTGAAATACTCTTATTTTTTGTCTGAACCTCGTGTTTTATGTATTTTATTTTGAAATATTCTAACTTGAGCTACACTTATTTCATTTTTCAGTGGATTCGAAGGACCAACTTGACTTACAGTGAAGCTGATATCAATGGAGTTAAGAATGAATGGGCAAAGTTCTTCCTAAAGCACTACACTTGTTAAGTGCTTTAATATTCACTGTTAGCTTATGTCCTATCAAACTTCGTTCTACTAGTAGATATTTTGGGTATATTTTTGGGTCATTTATCTGTCGTGGAACCAATTCATCCATAAATATGTTGCTGTCATGTTAGAAGTTGTCTTTTGTTTGGTCAAAATATATCAAATGGTATGATTTCATGGATGTCTTGATGGATAATATGTTGGATGAATTGGTTCGATAAGTGGTGAATATTAGTTTGTTTGGTGATGGAATATTGAATGTTATAAATGATAATGTATTGGATTGTTAGTGGTTTAATTTTATGGTTTGTTCGTTTAATGTAGTAACATTTATTCATAGCATAAATGAAACTAGTGCTTAATGTGTGATTAGCCAATAGTTCTCTAATTGATAAACCATTGTAGGAGTAAATATAAACAATTATTAAAAAGGAAACTATTATATTAATTAGCTCAGACAACATTTTTCAAACACTAAAAGCTTTGTAAATCTGTAATATACACAATAGTTTTGTAACAATAAAGCCATTGTAGGATCTCAGATATACAATTATCTATAAATAAAATGATTGTCTGAAACACTTCTCGCAATAGTATCTGAACAACAAAATATTGTTGCAAGCCTCTCATAACAACAGGTTATACGTTCAGACACAATTGTCTANTCAGATATACAATTATCTATAAATAAAATGATTGTCTGAAACACTTCTCGCAATAGTATCTGAACAACAAAATATTGTTGCAAGCCTCTCATAACAACAGGTTATACGTTCAGACACAATTGTCTAT
>QRFB01013462.1:0-11448 GCA_008931105.1 Oenanthe javanica
TATACATATTTATATTAAATAAGAAACTACTCCCACCGTTTTTTAATAATTATTTTAAACTTTAAAAAAGTTTCTTTTTATTAGACGTTTTATATTTTGAAAGTGTAATTAATGACTTATTTTCAACTACCACCCTTATTTAATTTATTTATCTTTCCTCTCTTGTCTCATTAACAAGAGTATGGAAGTAAAAAAAGAAAAAAAGACTATATCTGGTATGTGAGTTTTTTTCTAAAATGACCGTTGAAAAGAAACATAGAAAATGAATATTATAACTTTGATACTGTAAGTTATATACATTGTTATAGGCAAAATCTGCCTTATCTTATTTATGACAACCTCGCCCACATTAAGGGGTCTCGCCCAATAGGCGGCCATTTATTCTGAATGACTTGTTTGAGATTATTGGACTTAGGCCCAATGCATATGGAGTAGTCGATTTCACCCGTCAACCTCGCCCATATTGATTCAACCTAGTCCAATGTGGGCCCAAAATATGTTGTTCTCTGAATGATTTGTTGATTATAACTTTTATGAATGCTAGGTTCCATCCAGACTAATTGGGTTTAAGCCCAATTAGGGGGATCTAGCTCCCTCGTCTTGAATAACATTTCTGGAGGGTTAGCCCATTAAGGTTACGATATAAGAGGGGATAGACAATGACAGATGATCACCTAACTTCATTGTACGTAACTGGTTTTCGATGACCCGAGCCCAGGTGTATTCTAGGCGGTGGACCAAATCAACTTTGGAGAATGAAATCTAACACTATTAGGTTTCATGCTCCCCAAAAACTATGTTGGGCTTGATCCATATATAAAGGGTACGTAGACACATTGTGGAGGTTATTGAATAGTCATTGGCATTCAAGAACTCTTGAAATCTTGTGTGTTATTGTCTCTTCAACCTAAGCAATCTCAACCCTAAAATCATCACCAATCACTACCGTAATTTCAGCAGCCCTCCAAAATTTGTTATCACCTAATTCTTTCGTTAACAATTGGTGCTAGAAGGAGGGCCTCTTGACATCTTTGGAAAAAAGATGTCACACATCACACCGACCGACGATAATGGACAACCTAGGTTGGAGGAAAACAACCCGTCGCACAATGTCTCAGACCCTACGGCGATAAAAGACCACACCAGTACCCGAAAATGCCAAACAATAATGATGAGCAACTAAGAGGTGTTTAATCAGATTAATGGTTTTTGCAAGCGGATGAGTTATATGGTGAAGGTTTCAAGAACTTGAAGAACGTGATCATCAAAAATCAACAAGGAAGCAAAGACCACTGTGCGGGAAAAGAACCCATTACTGAAAAGAACAACACCAAGGAAAAAACTCTCGTACCGTATAAGAGGTTCCGAGATGTAACAACCCGTGTGCTCACATATGGTGGGGCCCGAAACCGAACATGATAAGATGTTAGGCATTGGTCCGTCGACTCTCAGTGACAAGGACCAAACAGGGATCAAATAGAAAAAGGAAGGTATACAAATATTCGAGGATATACATGTGGAAGGTTTGGCAGAAGTAATGGACACTATTGGGGGGATAATGATCGTGGAGGCAGGGAGCGTGATACAGCGGGGAGGTTCACAGCGCGACCAATGAATGATAGCCAGAAGATCCTTTCTCCGGATGATGCTCATATTATAGAGCTGACACCGAACACTATTTTACCGCGAATGATGAGAGCAAGGAGTCGTTGGAGTGAATAAGATTAGAGGGGTTACCAGGTGGGTTATGACCAAGAGAAACACGAAAGGTGGGGAAATTATCAGACTAGAGTTGATCGAGGACGAAGTGGAGATCGTTACCAGAAAGAAGATACGCCTAGCCATCATGCATGGACAAGAGAAGATAACCGGCCAGATGCCCGACAACGATGGATTCAAAGGAATGGTAGATGTTATGGCTATCAACAAGAGCAAACTCTTCGCACGGAAGATCGTGAAATGCAACATCGAGAAAGAGCGATATACAGAGAAAGGCAAGAAAGACCAAGGAACAGGGAAGATGAGCAACCAATACAAGGGTTGGGAAACATCCGGGCGGACGATTTGTGGAGATGACTGGTTCAAGTGGAAGGAGCTAGGGACAATCTCCCACCACCAGCCCCAATCACAGTTTACGACTACTATTTGACACTTTCCCCTCCTAGCCTCATTCAGGGGTGTGGGTGAGTTAAGGTTTTCCGGGAGTTCAGATCCCGCTGAGTACTTGGGAAGATTCAATACTGAGATGAAAGTATATCAAGTGGAGGATTTGACAAAGTGTAGAGTTTTAGCTTCAACTTTGAGGGGAAATGCACTCTAGTGGTTTCAAAGCTTAGCGCCAAAATCGATCAAATCTTAGGAGCAGATGAGGAAGTTGTTCTTAACCCAATTTCAATCAATAATGCAATATGCCCCACCGGTCACAGCCTTGGCCAACATACGCTAATGGAAGGACGGAAATTTTTACTCATATTTTAGGCGCTTCAATGCAGAAGTACCGATGGTCCGGGGAGCTATCTGTTAGTGTTGGTGTCCTAGAGACAATACTTTATGATAAACAATTAAAGATTATGTTTACTTGATTATTTAATTAATATTTATTATGTCTTTATTTACTGCGTTATAAATTGAAAGCATAATAAATGTCCTTGGAATATTAATGCGAATTATATATCTTTAAGTATGTGACTTAAAAATGAGATTATATGAATAGTATTTTATTCCTAAAATTCCCTAGTCAAGTATTATTATTTAAGGACAATAATAATGCAATAAGACTAGTATGTTTGTTGACAGATGACCACATCTCATTGGTCATAGGTATGGTGATACTAAATTCAAGAACATAAGTGCATGTCTCGATACATGGCATTGGACATACCCCCTGTGAGAATCTACATGTTAATAAGTGTCATAAGAAATTCTCACTGTGATAATGATGTANAATTGAATCACCAATTATTATTATTACTTGGGTAGCAATGATGTATTACTAGATGCCACTCATTGTTTATAATTTTATTATTAGAAAATAAAATTATTGCCAACGTAATAATAACCTAAAGGGTCACACACAAAGAATGTTTAAACGAAGTGTTATTTAAATTATGAATTTAAATAATGTTATTATTATTAATTCGAGTTTATTTATTCAATTAATTAAGTGAGACTTGATTAATTATATACATATTAGAATTCAGATTTAATAATAATATAAATCTGAAATCTGAATGGGTTTTAAAAGGTCCAATCAGATTAGGGTTTTGTCCCAAGTCTCTCTCTCCCCTATATATACATAAAGATGTATAGTTTAGGGTAACAATTGAGATAATTCGTTTTTAATAAAACCCTAGCAGCTCTACGTTTCTGAGAGGCTAGAGAAAGAGAGAGACAAAGAGGCAGAAACAGGCTAGTACCTAACTCCGGTGATCGTTAGACGATACGACGTTCTTGTGGATACCGATAGAGAGTAGATTTCTGTGAAGGACTGCTGTGATTCATCGCTTCTGGACCTCTATAATCATCATAAGGAAAGGTTTAATAAGGTACACATCCGATTCACCATAATCATCGGTCAATTATACACGGATCCTGCGTTTGGGATTCATTTTTTTTTATTTAGCGTAATTCCGCTGCGTATATGTGCCCGAATCCCAACACTATCGACGAAACAGTAAAGAATTTCTTGATAGCAGGGGTAAAAACTGGGAGTGATTTCTGGAAAAAGTTATAGCGCAAGGCACTCCACACTCTTTCAGGCTTCTATGCATTGGCAGAACCTTTCAAAAGAGAAGAAGAGGCTTTGGTAGGGATTAGGAAGTACGATAATGATCCCCGCAATGGGAAAGGTAGGAGAAGAGACGGGTCACCAAGCCCCAAGAGGAACAATGTGAACTATGTAAAAGTCAAAGGTCTGGAAAGTCCCCCAGAAAGCCAATGATCGTATAGCCCAGCTAGGAAAAGGGCCATGGAAGATGAATTTACCCCTTTAGTGGCATCTATTGAACACATATATCAGGTAACTAAAGGAGAATGAATCTACAGAAAGTTCACACCAATTGTGACCAAGTATGCAACAGATAAAAAGATGTATTGTGTTTATCACGAGACCCATTGACACAACACCCATGAATGCAGACACTTGAAAGATGAGATTGAAACGTTGATTAAGGAAGGAAAATTGACTGAATAGGTGGTGGGAGAAGTTAAGAAGCATAAGGAAGACTCAACGAAGAAGAAAGAGGTTAACAAGGATGCTGAAAAGCAAAACAAAACGGCCGATGTTCAGCCTAGGCCGATCTGGGAAGGAAGCATTCATACGATATCTGGAGGTCCTCATATTAATGGAGACAGTAGGAACGCAATGAAGAGATATGCCAAAGAGGCCAAACAACTGCCTCTCACTAACGTCAATCACCTTTCAGAAAGACCACCTAAGTTGTTCAAGGGAGAAGATACATAAATCATCTTTTCTGAAGAAGATGCGAGACGGGTACACCACCCCCAAAGAGATGCTTTGGTCGTGAACGTCAGAATCAGATCCAGGAATGTGCAATTAGTTTTCATCAATAATGGGAGTTTTGTTAACATCTTGTACTATACAACATTCAAGAAAATGGGCCTACTAGACAAAGAACTATCTTAAGGAGCTACTCAGGTCTGCGGATTCATAGCCGACTATGTTAAGGTAAAGGGAAACATCAAGCTACCGGTGAATTTGGAAGAAGATCCACAATCAGCCACCCAGATCGTAGAATTCATGGTAATCAATCAACCCACATATTACAGTGCTTTAATAAGACCCGGATCAAAGACCTACATTATTGTAGATGAACATAGTCTACGCAGGGATTTTTACGTATCTTTGAGGAGGTAAAGGGGAAGTTACGTTCCAAGATAAGATCGTAAGGGATACTACTTGACTGTGAAGAGGCAACGGGAAGTTACGCTCTAAGACTAGCTCGTAGGGGTACTACTTGCCTGTGAAGAGGTAACGGGGAGTTACGCTCTAAGACCAGCTTGTAGGGGTTTTACTTTGATTGTGAGGAGGTAATGGGGAGTTACGCTCGTAAAAGGCTGCCAGTACGAGTCAAGGAATTGCTACAACAAGACAGTGAGGTCTGCAGAGAAAGGTAGAGACTCGAAAGATTCAGACATTGAGAAAATCGACTTTGAAGAAGAAGGAGCACGTGAAACAATTCACTCATTCGGAACTCCAAGCTTCTCACAACCCTAATGCAATGTGGTTTACATTGTCCGCTTCCCAGATGAGGACGAACCTGAAATAGTTCATCCTCAAAAACTTTTATTAGAAGCTCCCCCAGAAGGAAAATTCGAAAGTCCCCAAGTATTGATGATTGCGTCTCCCGCGGCCAAAGCAAATCAGGAATAGTTCCAAAAAGGGATAGTGGAGGATGTTAGTGATGATGATGAGGAGAAACGACTGGCAAGGGCAAAAAGGGGAAAATTCTGTTAACGGAGGATCCCCCTTGTATAGACTTGACTAATATATGGCCTGAACCAATCCAAGAAAAGATCGATGATGTGCTGGAGTTAGAGGATACACAGGTAGAGGTCATGTCTATCCGCGAAGTAGGCGAGGCCAGTGGTTTAAAAAAGTTCAAAGTCGACATCGATCCTTGGATGCCTGAAACAATAAAGAAGATGGGCCAGCAGAAGAAACGATAGATGTTCCAGTATACCCCAAAGATCCATCAAAGATGTTATACATTGGAACACGGTTAGAGGCAAGATTGAAGGCAGTCCTCATTGATTTCTTAAAGAATAATCTCGACGTCTTCGCGTGGAGTCATGCAAATATGGTAGGGATTGATCCGAAAGTCATGTGTCACCATCTAAACATCGATGCAAAGCGGAAGGGGGTAAGACAGAAACGTAGAGACATTAGCGGAGAAAGAGCTGAAACCTTGAAAGAAGAAGCTGATCATCTACTCAAGGTGGGTTTGGTCAATGAATCCTTCTATCTGGATTGGTTGGCTAATCCTTTTCTGGTTAAGAAGAATAATGGAAACTGGAGAGTTTGTGTAGATTTCACGGACCTGAATAAAGCTTGTCCCAAAGATAGCTTTCCTCTTCCTCGCATCAATCAGCTTGTAGATGCCACATCAGACCATGCTCTTTTAATTTTCATGGATGCTTACTCAGGGTACAACCAAATTTCCATGTACGAACCTGATTAGGAAAACACGTCATTCATCACTGATAGAGGACTATATTGCTATATTGAAATGCCTTTTGGACTCATCAATGCCGGAGAAACATACCAACAGTTNAAATGCCTTTTGGACTCATCAATGTCGGAGAAACATACCAACAGTTGGTGAACATGATGTTCAAAGAACAGATCGGGAAAACTATGCAAGTCTATGTGGATGACATATTAGTCAAGTCCAAGGAAACACCAGATCACATTAAACACTTGGCGGAGATGTTCGAAATTTTGAGAAAGTACCGCATGAAGTTGAATCCATAAAAGTGTCTTCGAAGTTGAGTCGGGAAAATTTCTGCGTTTCATGGTAAATAACCGCGGGATAAAAGCTAATCCGGAGAAAATTCAAGCATTGCTTAACATGAGATCACTGATAACCGTGAAAGAAGTACAAAGCTTAACTGGAAGGGTAGCAGCCCTTAATAGATTTGTCTCCAAATATTCAGACAAGTGTAAGAAGTTCTTTCAAGTTATCAAAAGAGTAGGCAAGAAATTCGAGTAGACGCCAAAATGCGAGAAAGCTTTCTAGAAATTGAAGGAAAAACTGAGGTCCCTGCCATTACTCATCAAACCGATTGAAGGTGAAACACTCATTCTATACCTAGCTGTCTCCGATTATTCTATTAGTTTTGTGCTTGTCCGAGATGAAATAGACATACAATTTTTTGTCTATTATGTTAGTAAAAGGTTGTTAGATGACGAAACTCGATACATGAACATGGAAAAATTGGTTTATAACCATATCATCGCATCTAGAAAGTTATGGCCATATTTTTAAGCATATAAGGTAGAGGTCAGGACCTCGTATCCTCTAAGACAGATTCTTCACAAGCCCGAAACCTCGGGAAGAATGTTAAAATAGGCGGTCGAATTGGGGCAATTCGACATAGCGTATAAACCTTGAAGTGCCATGAAGGGGCACACCCTCGCCGATTTCATTTTGGAGTTTCAAATAGGAGAGGAAAGTAACTCCACCGCAATAACCACCATCCCAGATTATGTACCTTCAAACCCATTGGATCTCATTCCAGAATTGTGGTGGACATTGAGAACCGACAATGTAGCTAACAATAAAGGAGGATGAGCGAGAATAGTTCTTATCAGCCCATAGGGGCACCACTTGCGGAGCGCCATACACTTCGCCTTTAAAGCTACAAATAATGATGCAGAATACAAATCCCTAATCTTGGGACTCTAGCTTGCTTTAGGGATGAAGATGGAAAACTTGACTATATTTAGCGACTCAATGTTGGTCCTATACCAGATTAAAGGAGGATACCAAGACAGGGGACCTCGAACAGAGCTCTACTTGCGATGCGTACAACGTCTCTTGCAATCATTCAAAAATAATAAGATAAAACAAATTTTGAGGGAGATAATCAAGAAGCGGACGCATTGTCAAAATTGGGTTCTCATAAAGATGCAACTATGCTTGGAATTATATCACTAGAAATTCAAGACCAACCAAGCATTCCGGAAGCCGAACTAATGCAAGTTGATTAGTCCTCACCGGTGACTTAGATGACACCCATATAAGAGTACTTGAAGAATGGCACATTACTAGAAGATAAAGGAGAAGCTCAAAAACTCCGCTACAAAGTGGCAAGATATGTAGAGTATAATGGCTCTCCTTATCATCGAGGTTTTAACCAACCACTACTGAAATGTGTAGATGAGGAAGCTTAAAAGTATATTTTACGGGAAGTACATGAAGGCATTTATGGGAACCATATAGGGGGAAGCTCATTAGCTCAAAAAATCCTAAGACAATGATACTATTGACCTACGATGAAAGAAGATGCACTCCGTTTCTCTCGCTCTTGCAATAAATGTCAAAGGTACGCCAATTATGTTAATGCTCTTGTTGTACCTTTAACCACTCTTGTTAGACCTTGGCCTTTTATAATGTGGGGAATTAATTTGATCGGTGAGCTACCTAAAGCCAAATGAGGGGTCAAATACACTATAGTTGTTGTTGATTATTTTACCAAGTGGGCGGAAGCTGAAACTCCAGCCACCATTACTACTAAGAAGTTTAGAATTTCGTATAAGTTAATCTCCGACAATGGGAAGCAATTCGATAGCAAGGATATGCAAGAGCTTTGTGACAACCTTGGTATTGTTAAAAGTTTTTCCGTTGTCATTCATCCACGGAGCAATGGCCAAACGGAAGCTATAAATAAGATCATTAAACACACACTGAAAGCCAAGTTAGGAGAAAGCAAATGATGATGGCTAGAGGAATTACCCAATGTGTTATGGTCCTACAATAGAACACCTAAGTCTACTACTGGTGAGACACCTTTTGTGCTAACATATGGCTGTGAAGCAATGGTAGCGGTAGAGCTTGGTGTAGGGTCATTTAGGAGAACACATTATGAATCAGAATTCAACGAGGTAAATCTTCATCTGCACCTTGACTTGTTGGAAGAGATACAGACAAGAGCTCATGCTAGGCTTGCTTCATATCAGCAGATGGTTGCAAGGCATTACAATGGAAAGGTTCGAGCATGGCCTCTCAAGGTTGGCGATCTAGTTCTAAGAAGGGTGATGCCGAATACCAAGGTTCCCAGACATGGAGTATTTGGCGTAAATTGGGAAGGACCTTAAAAGGTAAGAGCGGTTCTATGAGAAGGCACTTACTATTTATCTGACTTGGAAGACAAAGAAATCCCGAGAGGTTGGAACAAGGAGCATCTAAAGAAATACTACCAGTAGCCTAGGCTACTTCTGAAGAACACTTGCTCGAGTGACAACTTTATATTTCTAATGGGTCTATAGTAGATCTATTAATGTATTAGTTATTATAGCCATAACACATGTACTCTTTTTCCTTCACTAAGATTTTTCTCACTGGGTTTTTTCTAGAAATGTTTTAACGAGGCATAAGGCTATGACTGGCCTTGTAGCGGACTTTACTTTATTTATATTACACTAAAGTCTAAGGGGTTAGTATGAGTGACCCTCTAGCCAGGATTATTTGTGACTATGTTTTGAAATTTTTAGATATTTATGAAGACACATTTTATCTACATCTTTTTCTACAATTTACAAGTGTTATGGTGGAATGAAGTATATTTTTGAAATTTAATGATGATGTATTCCTGAGTGTGGCCTAGCCCCCAGATGTGTTTATTTGTTCCCTGGTGTGGCCTAGCCCCTAGATGTTGTCATTTGTTCCAAGGTGTGGCCTAGCCCCCAGATGTTGTTACATGTTCCTAGGTGTGGCATAGCTCCTAGATGTGTTTATTTATTCCTGGGTGTGGTCTAGTCCCAGATTTATTTATTTGTTCCCGAGTGGCCTAGCCCCAAGATGTTATCATTTGTTCCTGGGTATGATATATTCCCTAGATGTTATTACTTGTTCCTGGGAGTGGCCTAACCCCCAGACGTGTTTATTTATTCTTGGGTGTGGCCTAGCCCCCAGATGTTGTTATTTGTTCCTGGGAGTGGCCTAGCCCCAAGATGTTTTTATTTGCTCCTAGGTGTGGACTTTATGCTTGGGTGTGGCCTAGCCCCCAGATGTTGTTATTTGTTCCTGGGAGTGACCTAGCCCCCAGATGTTGTTATTTATGCATGGGTGTGGTCTAACCCCCAAATGTGTTTATTTTGGGTGTAGTCTAGCCCCCAGATGGTTATATTAAGTATTTGTCAGAAATTTTATAAACTTTTGAAAAGTCCAAGTTACAATTTGGGCGAGGTTAACAATGTGACGCCCTCCAAATCTAGGGTCTAGATTTGGGGGTCACCAACTAATCAACAACCAACAACAACCATAAAATAACAAACCAGAGGCATGTTGGCCCACCAACAATAATAAAATAATAAACTAGAGGCGCACTGACCCCGCCAAACCGAAGATCACAAACATGTTATAGTATGAAATCAAGCAGCCTAAAACTAAAAGTAAATCCAAATACTATATTACAAGCCCACTACTAATCCACAAACTCAAATCCATATTTCTAGATAGGTTTTAAGTCTAGGTTCAGTTTTATTACAAGCACTATCTACAACCATACTAAAATAACTAAATACGTGGGAGGCCCGAGAAGCGAGCGGTCCTGACACATGTCTCTCGCTACGCCTGCTGGAACTGCTAGAATGGCTCATACTGACAGTCTGGCAGGATTTAGATAAAAAGCAAGAGTGAGCCAAAGAAATGCTCAGCAAGTATATGAACAATAGAATTAGAACCAGAATATGAGATCTGTACAAAGAATAGAATATAAAACAGTTTATTATAAAAACTGAATCGTAAATAAATCATAGTGTATCTCAACTGAAACAATTCAGTATGCCATCAAAATGAATCAACTACTCAAAATCAATATATAATAGCCACACAAACAATATGGATTGGATAATACAAATAAACACTATTACTCCCTGATCAGTCTAAAAGAAATAGGACCTCTTTATATCCTATCAGTACATTTCTATACCCATAGTTATAACAAGGATTCTCAAAATATAGGTACCAAAATAGGCTAGTAATGTTAGCCTATTGGAAGATGAATTGGTTACCATATCCTCCTCAATAAATGTTGGACTGTTATTTTAGAGCCTTTTACGCTAGAATTCCAATCCAATAGAGCAACCCCAAATAAAATAAGGTATGCTTAGTTTCAACTACAGACAATATCCTCGTTATTTATACAATAATTCACTGGATATGATGAGTTTATTATAATCATCTACTAATATTCAGAGTACGAATAACAAGTAGCTCTGATGCACATAATAAAACAGGAATCATAAATAGCTCTGAACAATAACTATTTATCATGATATGAATAATCGAAATAGTAAAACAAAAGTATTTAGGATGATCAAGGAGAAAATACTTGTCTTTGGTCCTTAGCAAATACGTACGGTCGAAGTAACACAACTATTTTCTTCTTCCGTCTCACGGTATCACCATTTAATAATTCTTTGATCTGACGCTTCTGAGGTTGCTACGAGTCTGAACTATTAAGATCGTGTCTGTGCATCTATTTCTATAATCAAACATAACTTAACTATAGTTATATACTTATCTCAGACTTATTCCTATTTGTTAGGTCCAAATGTGTTGTAGAGGGGGGGTGAATACAACTTTTTACGATTTAAGGAATATGAGAAGCAATGAGAAGCAATAAATATTATGTAATAAATCAACACAGAATTTCAAGAATATATCGTTATATTCATTGAAGGATTTGCTACAACATTCATTA
>QRFB01013463.1:6510-25319 GCA_008931105.1 Oenanthe javanica
GACCAGGTTCATATTTAAAATTGAAAAAACACACGCCATGATTCATGGGTCACAATAAAATAAGGCGTCAATTACAGAATATTAAATTCAGGTAACTAAACAGGTGAGTTACCCTGGCATTACACTTCAAACCAAGAGGTGCAGTATACATAAAAACAAGTATAACAATTATCTTACACGTGTAAACTCACCACAGAATCTGCCTTCCCGGAATTAGACTTCCCTGATCCATTGCCTTTCCTCCCAGTAGTAGTGGTACTAGACCTCGCTCCTGAGTTAGCTCTATTAGAACCAGCCTTTGCTCCACGACCAGTAGTTCCACTTCTTGTAGGGCCACGATCCCAATTATCGTCTTGACTTGACTTTCTCATACCCACTTGACTAGCTCTAGTTGATCTTCTACTTGTGGTGTCCCGACTAGGCGGTCTCCATACGTCAGGATCGTCCATGGAAGGAGCCCCTGAAGAAGTTGGATACTCGTCCAGTGGTTGAAAAACAAATGACGATTTGGTCGAAATTGGGGGTGAAGAAGGCCGTCTACCCATACGAGTGTCCTTGAAAGCATTTCGCTTGGTATCCAATTGCTTCACAATCTCACTTTCTTCTAATAGAGCTTTCTTTACATTCATCCACTTTGAACGAATAAGTGGGTCATCAAGTGTAGTCAAATGCCTAAACCGTAACAAAATCAAAAACTCTTTATACAAACCTTACAACCGCCATGCTCTACCACAAATTTAAAATGTAACTAAATTTCTCAANACCGCCACGCTCTAGCACAAATTTAAAATGTAACTAAATTTCTCAATCCAAAAAAAACAACCCCCTAGCAAATTCTAAAAGATAATGAGATAAAGGAGCTACCTTTACTATAGATATTCAGTAAATATAATTCTTGAAATCATCAAATTTTGAGTATACATCATGTGCGCAGGTATCTTATAAATCCTCAAATTATACGTACAATGTGATTCTTGAAAGCTTAAATTATGCATTTACAAGTTGAAATTATTCTAAAGTTTGCTAAATTGCATTTCAAGTAAAATTATTTCACCTCAAAGCTACACAATCCCCAAATTACACAACAAGGCACCAGAGAGAGAGAGAGAGAGAGAGAAGTACCTGTTGATCTGAGCAATGACGCCATCAAAGAAGATAATGGAAGTGTCATAAACGCCTTCAATTGCGTATTCTCTCGCTAATTTCAAGTGATCTTGCAACCCCGTTAGCGTCCCCGCCATTTCCCCACTTTCAATTTCACTCCGCGATTTCTAGGGTTTCCAATTCGGAGGAGAGATCTGCACCTATTTTAGCTACCATTCACCAGCACTAGTGAAATGAAAATTTTAACGGAGACGTTTAAACGGAATATTATAAATTGAGGGTTTATGTGGTTATTTACTGTTTCGCCCTTGCGTTTTTTCAAAAGTGAAGAATGGATTAGGTGGCTGTGTTCTTTTTTCGGTTAAACTCGCTCCCCCTGCGATCTAACGGTCCGTAAACGCTNAGTTTTTTAGGTTAAACTCGCTCCCCCTGCGATCTAACGGTCCGTAAACGCTGTTAAAGACTGAATTATAAAGAGAAAGTGGTCGGCCCTTTTTTTATTATTACTATTTTTTGATCAAGTTGGAACAAAAAGGCTTCGATCCGACTTTAGATAAAACTTAATGTACTAGAGGTTAAATTGATTTTTTTTCCATTAATTATATTATATTTAAAATTTTAATTTAATCTATATCGGTGTTCTAGAAATCTCTCCATTTTTAAAAAATTCAAGCCCGGTTAGTCCTTACAAAATATTTGATAATTATTTTAATAATTAATAAAAGATATAAATTCAAATTTAATTACTAATATATTTAATCAATATCTTACTCCAAACTAATTATATCAGTTTTATGTTAGCTTTTAAATTATTCTTAACTGAATTATAAATATAAATTTTTTAAATCATTTGGTAAGTTAATATAAAGTTAAGAATTTATTACATAAATAATAATACTTTATAATTATACAAATTTTAAATTTTTTTTAGACGGAGTACAAAGTTTTATAATTTAATTATTTATATTGATCACTGTTATTTGAACAATTAATTATCCATTAATTTGAATTATTAAAATAAGGTAATTGTTAATTTTTTATTATTAAACTAGATAATATAATAAATGAAATATTATAAATATATTTATTGTTTATATATACAATTCAATTGGATTCAATTTTTTCCAAATTTAAATCGAATCAAATTAAAAATCAATTTTTTATTTTTGTGAGGAAAAAATGAGACTAAATATAATTGGTCTAGTTTGTACTTGGATCGATATATTCGATTTGATTTAATTTATAGTCTAAACTAAAAAGTTGTACAAGCCTATTAATTAGTGTATATCGTTTCATTTTCATTGAACTCTTTCATAATCACGATAATTCTATGTAATTGAGCTATTTAAAATTAATGTGACCTTTGATTTACGTATTTCAAATTGTATTTCTCCCTAAACCCGGGTTTACTTTTTTATTTTGAAATAATCGTACTTACATTAAATCAAATCATATGAAAGTACTTCTGATAAGAAGTTGGGAGTAACACCATCCCACTCTTGTAAGTCTGACATAGAATGAGACACTCTAGCTAACAAATGAGCGACTTCATTCACAGACCGAGGTACAAAATGTACTAGCACATTCTCAAAGTGCTTAAACAACTCAACACAATCACCAACAA
Source organism: Oenanthe javanica (assembly GCA_008931105.1). Taxonomy (NCBI): domain Eukaryota; kingdom Viridiplantae; phylum Streptophyta; class Magnoliopsida; order Apiales; family Apiaceae; genus Oenanthe; species Oenanthe javanica. The sequence goes on from QRFB01013463.1 coordinate 9,239, forward strand.
TAGAATGAAAATATGATCGTCTTGGGTTACCATTGCAGGCATCTGCCAATAATTTGGAGTCTGTTTCGAAAGCACAGTGTCTGAACCCATTTTGTTTCATCCAAGACAGAACTTCTTTGAGGCTTAGAGCTTTTGCTTCTCGCGGTGACCACGACCCTCCCACATGCTTACACATTGCCCTTACAAAACTACCCCTTTCATCTCGGATTACCCCACCAATACCTATAGCTCAGTAAGGTAGCGGCATCAATATTGATCTTCACCCAATATTGTTGTGGTACTTGTCATCTCTGCATACTCAAATCTGCTGCTGTTGAAGTACTTCTAGTACAGTCCATCTGAGCCGCTTTCCAACTCGTCAGTAGATTTATTGTTGCAGTTGTTATACCAAACACATAGACTGCAACTCGGCTCCACACACACTTGTTACGACGGTTCCAGAGGCTCCAACATATAAGTGCGAATAAAACACACTCTTCCTTAGATCCAATGCTGAACAACCTCTTAAAATGTTCAAAAATCGTCTCACCCGATAAGGTTTTAGTCCACTGTTCCATGCCGGATGATTCTCATACCTCCTGTGCAAACTGACATTCGAATAGAATATGCCGTGCAGTTTCACTATTTATTCGACACCAAGAGCATTTACTATCTATACTCACTTTTTTCTCGATTAGTGTTGTGGTAGTTGGTAAGCAGAGTCGACATGTCCTCCATAAGAAAAATCGAATCTTCCCAGGTAGCTCTAAGTTCCATAATTTCTTCCAAAAGGATGCATCTGGTGTGCTACATTCCCCAACCACCAACTGTCTGTAACAACTCTTTACGGTAAATTCCCTCTTTCCATCAAGAAGCCACATCCACGTATCTTTTATATCCCTCAAAGACAGAGGTGTTTGTTGTATCAACTGAATATCCATGACATTAAACAAATCATTGGTATCGCATCGTCCCACTTCTTCTCCTGGACATCCATTAAATCGCAAACCTTTATATTTGCTAACTCCAGGTGCATAGTTGTTGTCAGGTACCCATTATCAGTGGAAGGCAACCAAGGAATTTCCATACATACGTGTCCATTCCAGTACCAATACTTTTCCGACATCCTTGTTTAATCACTTCCTAGGCTGCAAGTATACTTTGCCACATATAACTTGGGTTTTCTCCCAATGTTGCATTCAAGAAATCTGCATTTGGGAAATATTTGGCCTTCATAATACTTGTAACAAGAGGGTTCAAATTATTTACGAAACGCCAACCTTGCTTTGCTAGCATTGCTATGTTGAACTGCTGCAAAGCTTATCCCAAGCCATCCAACATACCCCTTTACCATTGTTTCCATTACCCCGCCAGTAACTATTCATTTGTCGTTGAATCACAGTACACACTTCTCCTGGAATGAGCAGTAAATTCATCCAAAAATTAGGAATGGACTGTGCAGCAGTTTTCAGTAATGTACATTTGCTAGCCTTGGAAATCGATGTATTTTGCCAGTTTTGCACCTTCTGACGCACGCGATTAGTTAAAAACTTAAACACCTCGCACTTTTTGCGTTCTACTTAAATTGGTATCCCTAAGTACTTTCCCGGTATTGTACTCTCTTGAACTTCCAGGATACCACAAGTTTCCTCACGAGTTTCTACAGCTGTGTTAGGACTAAAAGTGATCATGGATTTATTGAAATTCACAGCTTGCCCAAATAGTGTATCGTATCGCTTTATAATCCTCTTCCCTGGCCTCTGACTCGACTGCTTTGAAGAAAAAATAACAATCATCCACGAATAATACGTGAGACACGACCGATGCTCTTCTTGCAATACTACATCCATGCAGCAAACCCACTTCTTCATTTCTTTTAATAATGGAGCTAAGGCCCTCGACACATAGAATGTAGAGGTATGACGAGATAGGGTCCCCTTGCCTAATTCCCCGTTGAGTTTGGACTTCTCCGAATACTGTTCCTTGATGTATAAAGCTATAAGAGACAGTCTTGATACAAGCCATAATTCTCTGAATCCATATCTCGTGAAACCCAATTTTTTTTCAACATTCCTTCAATAAAATTCCACTCTAATCTATCGTAGGCCTTAGAGACATCAATCTTTAGTCCTGCTACCCCATTTGTCCCTTGATATCGACGTTTAATGTAATGATTAACTTCAAACACGATCAATGCATTATCCGTTAATAATCGACCCTCTATAAATGCACTCTGATTTGGTGATATCAGCAGTGGCAATCATGTTTTTAACCGATTTGCGATGACAAGATTCTAAACAAAACATTACATAATGAGATAGGACGCAGTTCAGTCATTTGTTGTGGTTGTTTAGTTTTCGGAATCAAGCAGACTATAATACGATTAACCTCCGGTAGTAGGTCTCCCGTAGCAAGAAAGTGCTGGTAGAAGTCGACCACATCTTTTTCGACCACACTCTAATAGGCTTGATAAAAACACAGATTCAAGCCGTCGTATCCTGGTACCTTCTCTGCAAGCATATAGAATACAGTAGCCTTCACTTTGTCATTCGAAAGAGGTGCCAACAGCTGTGCGTTTTGGTCATCTGAGATTCTGAGACACGATTCACATTTTCATTCACTGATAAGCCTCCTACTGTCCTCGAGGATTTGAATAAGTCAGAGAAGTAGTCTGTGATAATCTCCCGAATCCCTTACACACTGTCAACCAATTTCCCATCTTTATTTTTCAGTCTAGCTATCTGGTTATTCTTTTCCCTCTCAGAGGCAAATTTATGGAAGAATCGGGTGTTTTGATCCCTTCCCATAACCAAAATTGCTTTGACCTTTGCTTCCGGTCAAGAAGTACACTTCTTGACGTAAACCCGGGTTTACTTGTTTACAGAATCATAGATATGAGGAAATTAATATACATTATTATTTAGAGTAAATAGCAGTTTGCATCCCTTATCTTTAGTCATTTTGTCGATTTGATCTTAAATTTTTAATATTGGCAGAATGCAACCCTTAATTTTATATTTTGTTGCATATTTTTTTTATGCAATTAACGGTAATGACCGTCTTGAACGGAAGTTGATAAAATGGTTATAATATGAAGTGAAATTTAAAGTTAAGGGTTGTATTTTGCTAAAATTAAAAATTTAAGACCAAATTGAAACAATGACTAAAGATAAGGGATGCAATATGCAACAAAATATAAAGTTAAGGGTTGCATTCTGCCAATATTAAAAATTTAAGACCAAATCGACAAAATGACTAAAGATAAGGGATGCAAACTGCTATTTAGTCTATTATTTATTGAAAATTTGAACCAGAGATAAGAGCAAATTAGGAAGTAAAGGTAGAGTTGCAATGTTGTCCGGTCCACACAAGAACTGTATCCTTATTCATATATATCTTATAAATTTTTTTATTACCTTGGTTCTAAATATTGAATATCAAGACATTTATCACTTTTGGTTCCTATTTTTTCCCGAATTATTTCATTTATATTTAGATATAATTTATTTGTGAAACTACATAAATATTTTTAAAAAATGACAAAAATTAACAACGGGCAAATTTTCGTTATAAATTATCATTGGAATAGTAATTAATTTTTAATAAATAAAAGTCATTACTAACTAAATGTAAACGGAGTCGCAACGTAGTTTTAGTGAGAAAAAAATGTCCATAAATAATAATGGCGTAAAACAGTTTAAAATTTTATAACAAAATAATGATAAGAAAATTTTGCTGAAACATTCTGCAACGAATTAGAGGCACCAACTTAATAACGAAAGAATTTCATTGTTAATCTTAACGGTAAAATATCCCGTCAAATGTTTACAACAAATTGTCGAACGGTTTTGCAACGGAACGGTAAAATATTTTTGCAACGGTTTCTTATCAATCGTCTCATTTTCCGTTGCTAATCGGTTGTCATTAACAACAGAATTATAATGAAAAATAGTTTTTCAAAATAATATAAAATAACTTATAGCAACAACATCCCACCAGATTAGCAATAATATTTTGTCAATAATTTTGTTGATGATTAAATTTCGTTGCTTATTGCCAGAGTAAAATAATCGTTGCTAATTTGTGGATAAACTTTTGTTACAAATCGGTTAATCATTATCGATAAAATTTTGTTGCTTGAATATGGTCAATTGTGATATTCTCGTTTATTTTGCAAGTTTTGTGGTTAGGTATTAACTCAAATGCCAAAAACTAGGTTACATTGTGCAATGTTCCTGTGTAAACAAAAAAACTTGTGTTTGGTTTAAAAGTATGTAACTTATTTATGTTATTATTTAATTATAATAATAAAAGAAATTTACTTATATAAATAAATAAATATGTAAAATTGTAAAATATTTAATTAGTAAATTTTATTTGATTTATGAATTACAAATTATATAATTAATTGTTGATGCATAATAACAATAGAATTAATTTATACAGATAAACAAATAAATATCCAATATATAATAATTTAACAAAAATAATAAAATATAAATAATACAAATAGAATTAAATATTACGTTTATAATAAAATATATAATAAATAATCTTACTTTATTTCAAAAAAAATAAATACAAATAGAATTAAGTAATACGTTTATAATAAAATTATATACATACATATAGATATATATGTATATATTATAATATTATAAATTATATTTAAATAATAGTTAACTATATATCTTAACATTTTAATAAGAAACTTAAATTTTTTAATAAAAAACTTAATTTATGTATTTTAATTTTTTTATAATTTTGTGGTTATTTTTATTATATAAATTTTCAAAAAATGTATTATATATTTGTTATGTAAAAAATGTATTATATTTTTTTATATAATTTTGTGATTATTTTTTATTATATATAATTTTTGTTTACATTTTAATATATATTTTATAATTTCACAAGCCCTATAATTCAATATATAAAAACAAAACATACGGTGTAATTCGGAGTGGCCGTAACTCCATTTATCATTGAAGTATGAGTTAAATAGATTTTAAACAATCAAATGCATTAGGTTATATCAAAGCAAACGAGACCGCTGCCGAACTTATTCAAAATCGAAGAACTCTGATCGAATTGATCTAATTCCAATCCAAANCAAGCCTTGTAATTCAATATATAAAAACAAAACATACGGTGTAATTCGGAGTGGCCGTAACTCCATTTATCATTGAAGTATGAGTTAAATAGATTTTAAACAATCAAATGCATTAGGTTATATCAAAGCAAACGAGACCGCTGCCGAACTTATTCAAAATCGAAGAACTCTGATCGAATTGATCTAATTCCAATCCAAACTCCTTTATTGAATCCTCCATTCAATGGATATTTTCAATATTATGCATCGAAGGAAACTCGAACTTCTACATTTTTGTAACACGAGATTTTGAGTTTTGCGTTTATCATTTCACCACCAAAGTATCTTAAAAAGTGATTCATGTTCCATGAATATTATATTTATCTAATATGTGATGTATAAAATATAAAATATATAACAAAGATTCGTTATTGCATTATTATCGATTATTAATTTGCCGAAAAAAACAAAATCCCGTCATTATGCATTCTTTAAAACATTTAATTTTTATAACGAAATTTGTCACTACATTGTTATATATAATTTGTCAACGAAATATTTCATTATTAAAACCTAGTGTGAAAATGTATTTATAGATTAAAAAAATTAAAATTATAACTTAAAATATGCTACTATATGAGATGAGTTTCATATTTCTAATCCACCACCAAACTAAAATCAAAGAGTTTAATTTGAAATATATTTTTCATTATGAAACAAATTAATGCAAGAAAAATGAATTTCTGAAAGAAAAATGGTTGATAATTTGGTATGAAGACATTGGAATATTAGAATACGAATATAATCATTATTTGAAAGGTTAAAATCATTTCTTACATATTTTTTTATAACATGCAACTTTTTTATAAATAAAAAATGATAAACATTCATTATACTTTTCTTATCTAATTTTGCTAGATTCTTGTCTATAGTAATAAACTAATATGCTTCCTTATAATAGGTTAATTTAATCCCAATTATTGTTCTACTCACTTTGTTTGTAAAATTTAAAATTCAACAACATTGAACGGTTAGTACTCAATAAACTGAGTCTGAGAGGAAAACACATGCAAATGCATCTATGCGTGAAACTAAAGGGAGGACCACATGCTCCGTGCCTAAAAGTTGCAACTGCAAATAAGTTCAAGTTCATACAGTCTTCTCATTCTCTTTATTTTGAAATTCATAGTAGTTGAGCTTAATATCTTCTACCGTAAATATTCAAAATGTTACTCTATTATAATACTTCATTCATCTATATCAATCCCAATTAACGAGTAATAATTTTTATTTTGAGATATTCTATTATTTATTAATATTTTATAAAGTAATATATCTTTTCTTACAAATATTAGCAAGTTCTTCTAATTTAAATATGTATATGAAGTTTCGCTTCGATAAAAAATTATTAAAATGAGAATTAATGATTTGTCTGGTTAAAATTGATAATTTCAAATTTGATAAACGAGTGATTTGATATAAATCGAAAATTTTAAATATAATACAAATCACTAATATTAACTATAAAAATCAACGATTATTACTATTTTCATTTTAAAAAATCCTCATTTGAACAATTACAATTACATATATATATATATATATTTATATTTTTTTCGTCATCTTTTTTTATTTTTATGCCCAATTTATTTAAAGATTAATACAGTAACTAACAATTAAATATATAAGACGAAGGGAGGGCATATATTTTTAACCTAGGCAGAAGATATTACCGTACACATTTTCTTTAGGCTCAAACCTCACGGTTAGATGTCAGCCTGTCAAGATTCAATCAAGAGTCATTTAACATTTCTTTTTCCATGTAGATTTATAAATAAGGCATCAATATCTTACTTGGGTTCTTATTATTTCATCCTTTTTTATCTATGATTTGTTAAATGAAAATACAGATCTTCATCTATCAAAAAATAAAATAAAATACAGATCTTCAATATACATAAAGTTAAATAAAAACCCAGATAAAAACACATTTTTATTTACATCCGGACAAACAAATTTAGCGGAATATTTGACTCACCAAACATCCCTTAAACAAGGTACCAAATAAACTCAACAAATGGGGCAATTACAGTTAATTAAAAATAATAAAGTACAAGAAAAAAGGTTAAATATATAAAAGGAAATAACATAAGTAGTTAGATTAAATTAAAATTATACAGTAATCAACGCAAGTCAAACCAAAGAGCCATCACTGTCAACAAAGTGACTGAACAATAGTATCAGAAATAATATTATACTCATATAAAATACTCCTATACAACTAGTGTGTATGTAATGTGTGTGTATAATATCTGAATTTGAACTTTCCATAGTCCCGCTCTTGAACAGTGCGATGTGTTTTCTTATTCTCTCTCCTCATCTTTTGATTATCTCAATTTGATCTCTCTTTCATTTCTTGGAGCTCAAAAAGAGGTACTCTTATTTCAACTCTCTTTTTCTTCTATTTTTTGTGGGCTTTTTTTAAAGATGAAAGATCTTGTGGGGTTTGTGCATTTGGTTATGAATTTCAAATTTATGGAATCTTGAAACCGAAATTTTGTGAAAAAGATGAAATTTTTATGTGGGGTTTTAGCTATGTGTGTTTCTTGACAATGTGAAGAAAAAAAATTCAATTTTTAAGAGCTTAATCTGATTGGAAGAAGAAAAAGAATTTGATCTCATGGTTTTTTTTTCTTATGGTAATTGTTTCGATTCTTGAAAGTGAACTATGTTTCTTGATAATGTATGAAATTTGGTGTCGTTTTAAAAGAATTCTTGATTATTTTTTTGAATTTTATTGAAGTTATCATTTTCAAGGGTTTGATTTGGCTTTTACATTTATATAATTAATCAGATTGATGAATTGCCCTTCTTTGTGCTAACAAGTGACTGTAGCATCTATGTCTTGTTTATCAACTAGCATTGTATTTATGTATGCAGCATTTTTCTTTATAAGTTATCACCTATCATACTAGTTTGTCATTTTTTCAGCAGGATCTAGCATTAGTAAACTAATTTCTTGCAATTAGTGTTAATTCTATGTCCTGAATTGTGATTTTTTTTTATTTTTAAAGTTTTTGTCATGATATTTTCCATCACTGATCATCTTTTCATGCTATTATGATATCCGGTAGTAGCTAGAGCCTACATAAATTTGGTGATATGTTTCGATGTTTTTATACAGTATGTTTACGACAGTATATGTCTTCTAGTGTTCATGGTCAAGATTGTTGCAGGTAACAAGGCTACTATTTCAAATTAGGAAGCCTTCTTTGCTTAAGCTTCAGAGATGAAGAAAGAAAATCTGCTAGCTGCTACAGTTAGAGAGCCAACTGCTCGAGTGACAAGAGCTCGAGCTGCTGCCTCTCAGTCATCTGAAGGACTGCTTATTTTGGACTCATCAAAGCAGCAAGGCCAGAAGTGGGATTTACGGAAGAACTCCAAAAGAGTAGCTTTGGATGAAAAGAATAGTTGTGCTCCTACTAATCAGCATAAAAGAAGGGCTGTGCTGAAGGATGTAACGAATGTTTGCAGCGATAATTCAAACACCCTCTGCTTCAATGCGTCTAAAATTGCGGTATTAGATTCTTTTTCTGATTTTGTACTATATGTTCATTTATGAGAGGTAAATGTTTACCTCTATTTTCCTTATATAGATCTTGCTTGTGTAACGGCTTGATAAGGTTTCAATTATTCCCTTGTTTATCAGCTGCGCTCTTATCCTACAAGAGCATGCAAGGTAAATTTGAGCAAAAAGTTGAACCTGTATACCAAATCTTATTTGAATATTTTGATGTGCAAAGGAACTGTGACTCCTGTTCAAAATATCTGTTGTTGGTCCTAAAGTTTTGTGGAAATTTAACTTAATCATATACTCCTGTCACATTTTATTATGTTTCATTTGGTTGAAGAATGGAATGGGAATGAACCAAAAGAAAAATTGTGACAATTGAAGGTGAAGGAAGGGGATGCAAGTGGGAAGAATGAAATACAGAGAGGTTGCAACTGTATGATGTTGTTTCTGAAAAAAATTTAGTAGGAATGAAGAATTCATCTACAAATTTGTGGAATCGAGCTCTATTTTAAATTTTTATGAATAGAATGGAAGGAGGAATGAATGTGATGATTTTTTTGAATAAATGAAAATTCATGAACATTATGAATATTTATACACAAAATAATACAAATTTTATCCCATTCCAGCCAACCAAACGGCATCAATTTGTTAGATTATAATTATTACTTTCTTTTTCTTCATAATTTCAGAAAAAGAATGTGAACCAGACTAAAAGAGGTTTATTGGATGTCTCCAAGGTAGCATCACCTGTTGCAGTGAAAGTTCAACATAATTCAATATCAAAAATTGGTCAGGTAGTTGCATTGGCAGAAACAGAAACCGAGTCCACAGGTTTGTGGTTGTTGGACAAAAATGTACATCCTGAGCCAATTGCTGAGACATATTCATGTGAAGACATTCCTTCGGATGATGTGCCAGAATCTGGAGTGCCTCCAGAGAAAGGTTTGCTTTCCATAAAATTTTCTTATGGAACATTTACACTTTTTGCAAAAGATTTAAGGGTCGAATTTATATGTAAAAGCTTTACTGTTTTATATTATATGAACATTGTTTTACCCGTAATCAATTAATCCATGTTTCAGCTTTCTGTGACGTAGTAATGAAGGTAAAAACCATGTTTTTTAGTATTAAGGTTGCTCTGTTAAGTTCTTACACCTGCTTGATGAATCTGCGTAGCCTAGTTGCTTGTGCAATAATAATGGCTACACAATTTTCACCAAGGGACAAGGGTGGAGGTTCTACTTCCATTTATATAGAGTTCATGATGCTTTAAGTTGTAACTTGTTCATAAGAATATATTTTGATGAATGCAGAAGATAAAGTTGGTCATGTGATGTTGATAAGCTGTTCAAAGTCAGAATTTATAGATATCGATGCCGATCATAACGATCCTCAGTTGTGCAGACAGTATGCTTTAGACATCTATAACAATTTACGAGTTGCTGAGGTTTGTGTTTAAATACTGTTATAGCTCCCTTCTGTCATATATTTAGTAGTATCTATCTATCTATATGCCTCTTTGAATCTAGCTGTTCAACCACAACTGTAAAATTGTTCCAGAACTTCATAATTACAAATGCTTTATGAAGAATACAACTTTTTATTTTATTTTTGTTAATTAGATGTTGAAAAGCCATGCATCAAGGATTTTGTTTGCACGGTAGAAAGTTGGAATCCAACATGTCAATGATATACAAGGGCACAGAATTCTGATTGTAAAATACTTGACCAAGTGGCCTATCTCGTTGTTTGCACGTCTGCTATGCCTTTAGGTTTCCTGCCTTTACTGAGTCATTGGCGTTGAACTCATATAGGCTTAGGGAGCTGTAACATGGATTATAATTTCAGTTGGAAATATTAGATTAACTTAGCGAGCAGATAGTCATGTGGGGGGAAACTTTAATAAAAAACTATTGACAAGATTATGCTGCATCAAGAATCTTGTATATTTTTTCTCATAATATTTCTGTGTGGGTGTATACATTTACTTTCATGATACAGGAGTTGGTCATTATGACTCTCTCACACTAGACGCTACTACTCAATACTTATACTGATTTGTGGTACAAATTCCTCTTTCTTTAGCTCATGCGAAGGCCAGATCCCAAATCTATGGAAATTGTTCAACAAGATATCACCAAGGGTATGCGAGGAATTCTGGTTGATTGGCTTGTGGAGGTTTGTAATGTTGTTTATCCTTAATATTCGTAATTGGTCGTTCTAATCTTTACTTAACTCAGACAGTAGTTGGAAAAAGATTTTTGTACTAAATACACAATATATCTTATAAATTTAGGTGGACCTATCAAGCTAAGCATCTTCAATTTTTATCTTTTATATTATAAGTTTTTTGTCATCAATAAATCAATAAAATATTTTGAAGTATCTTTTTTTGGGGTGCTTGCACCAGGTAGGAATGTGCTCATACTCCTACAATGTTAATTAAAGTAAATGGAGGAAAAATCTATTTCTGTTGGTACCAGTTCTCTGCCATGACTTTTCCATAAGAAGGCTTATACGTCAATATGTCATAGATACATATAGTAAGAACTTGGATTTTGCATTCTCTTCTCATTGATAAATATATGTCACTGTATTTTCTCTGGGTGTTGCCTTGGCTAAGTTATGATGCCATATTTCTTCGTTTTTCTTCGAATTACAGCTAAGCTCTTCATAGTACACAACTTTAATCATATTACAAATCCAAGTTGCAGTTAGTATTGTCTTCCTGATGAGGGCAATATAAACCACTAGATATTTTTCATTTTTATATATTCCTGACTTCCTGTTTATTTATCCCATGTCTTTTAAGCGTTTTCTCTTTTTGTTTTTACCCTTTAGAAATGATTGTCTCTACGTGAATGCTCCAGTTCCACTGTCTTGCTCACTTCTGGATTCTGGACATGGTGTAAAAGAAAAGTACACTCACTAGTATACATTTTGGTTTCAGGTGTCCGAGGAGTACAAGTTGGTGCCAGACACACTTTATCTGACGGTGCATCTCATTGATTTGTTTCTTTCCGAGTACTATATTGAAAGGAAAAGACTTCAATTGCTGGGCATAACTTGCATGTTAATTGCTTCGTAAGCCTTTTCACTTGCACACCAATTAAGTGGTTTATTTTTAAGCTGTGTGCCAAAATTGTCAAGATGTAGTGTATTTGTGTTAATTGGCAGGATTACATTATGCCTAGTTTTTTAAAATGAAAGATAAAGATAAAATAGCAGTTACGAGACAAACACACGGAGTCACATTTTTCCTTTTGTCTTGGCACAAAATTTGAGAATTTTTAATCAGCTCTCGTTGCCAACATTCAGTACACATCTACTTGATCAAAATAATAGGCTTGATTTAAATATTCTATAGCTATGTTTTGAAGTACTACTATATTTTCTTCTCAATTGTTCTGTTAACTTTTTCATTCTTTAATATATTCTCTTATCCCTCCATTACACTGCTACCGTATTCATTTCCTTTCTATGGTTTAAAGGAAATATGAAGAAATTTGTGCACCGCGCATTGAGGAATTTTGCTTCATCACTGACAATACTTACTCCAAAACAGAGGTTTGTGATCTGCCTAACCTCCCAAATTTTGGACCTTAAAACAATCGGTAATTGTATCTCAAAGTAATCTTGTCTTTTGGCATCCGACCAAAATCTTTTTAATCTCCGTCTACAATGGGTTGATGGAGGTTTTATCATATCTATCTCTTTATAAGCCATCTTGTAATACTGTTCGTGTTATCAAGTTATTTGCCCCATCCTACTCAAAGATAGATCTGATATTCTTGTTTGATGTAAAACTAATTATTGACCCACCATAATCCTGAATTATTTTGGTGAATTCTGACAAGACTTCCTTTCTTAGATGGGCATTTCAAAAATTAGCCATTGCTATTGCAGGCACACTTGCGCATAATGCATTGATGTATCATTAGCTGATGAGTAAATTTGCAGGTTCTTGCAATGGAGAGCAAGGTTTTGAAAGGCTTGAGGTTTCGACTCTCTGCACCTACTACAAAAACTTTTCTTAGGTACACATAAAACGCGAGTCAGCTTGTTGTATAAGCTTCTTGTACAATGACTAACTGACAGTTTATATCTACAGGAGATTTTTGAGGGCAGCACAAGCTTGTCAGAAGGTAATACATGTGGACTAGGTCCTTTGCAGGATGGATGCCCACTTGCTGGCTTGGGAAAAAAATTATATAAATGGCTGACCTGGAATTCTTGTTTTGCAGAGCCCCAGTCTTGATCTGGAGTTCCTGTCCAATTATCTGGCAGAACTGACATTGGTTGATCACAGCTTCCTGAAATTTATCCCGTCCATGGTTTCAGCATCAGCTATATTTCTCGCCATATGGACTTTAGATCAATCAAGCCACCCATGGGTTTGCCTTTGAACTTTCTGTTTCTTTCAACTTGTTTCAATGCTTCAGCTTTAGCTGTTTTAGGGGTTTTGACTTGAACTTGTAAACCATGCAGAACCCAACACTGGAGCATTGCACATGTTACATGGCATCAGATCTCAAAGCCGCAGTTCTTGATTTGCAAAGTTTGCAATTAAACACCAGTAATTGCCCTCTCAATGCTATACGTGCCAAGTACCAACAAGACAAGGTAAATGATAAACATTATATTCATATCTTCGATAGTCATTGTTGTCCAATGTTTCACTTATCTCTCAGCTTTATTAATATAAGCATTATTTTCATTTTCGCAATAGCAGTTCAAATCAGTTGCAAGATTATCTTCTCCGAAACTGGTAGAGACCCTATTTTAACAATGTCACAGAATGCTAACGGATGCAACTACTCTTACCATACCATGCAAGAATGATGTCAACGAATTTCTGCGTTTCGTCCTCTAGAGTTGGGGGGGTTGTACTTAAAAGAGCTGATCTATATAATTTTTTGTATGTTGCATCTATAAATTGGTTTAAATCCATTTCTTTAGTTCATTCATTATGTTCATAAAATTATTGCAACTATAAAGTTGGGGGTTTGGTGCTCGCAAACCTGTCTTATTAGTCTGTCCTATAAAGATGGAACGGATATGAAGTGGTTGATCACAGCAAGCTTAGTATTAAGCAATTGTGACTTAATGTTATTGAACTCATTAGCTCAATTCTTGTCATTTCAGTTATGCAATTAACATTCTTAACTTCCCATGTTCTGGTGTAGTTATGTTGTTTCTGACGTACATGTCCACTCAAAATAAATCTTGTTCTTAAATACATGTCCCTTTTCTATTTTCAAAACAAATATAGTGATAATTTTCTAAAATTATCCCTATATTTATTATTTCCAAAATTTGAATCATTTAAAATTTAATTAAGTTGTCATTTTCCAAGACAATAATTAGGGGTATGTATATGAAAATTTTATTCAAATTAACTTTTTCTGTGTAATTTTTCCAAAATACACATGTATATAAGGACGGAGGGAGTATCTGTTAGCACTAAGTTGTCTTAATATTTTGTGATAAGTATTATAGTTCACAACAAAATTTCATAGTGCAATATTGATTTTTCCTTGGAAAGAAGAAGAAGAAGATAATAATGATTTTGTTGAATCAAATTACATATTTATTATTTTTAAATAAGCTGCTCAAGTGTCAACTTAAAAATAAATCAAAATCCAAGAGACAATAGACAAAAAAATATTTCCAGCCTATTTTAAATTATGAAGTTCTTAAAAGTAATACGAACATCCCCTAATAATAAATTAAATTGTTAGGTGAAGTGTTGATGTTGTACACTTGTTTCTATATCATTATTTATTTGAATTAAACTTAAATGAATAACGATTCTCGTGTGTCACCCTCAAACCTTACTCCACGTGCCCGGCCCCCCCAGCATAAAGTCCTGAGGTGGTTGGAGCCCCGCGGTGATGAATAGTAATATCGAATTAGAAATTGAAATTATGTAGACTTGTACCGAGAAAACCCGCAGCAAAAATTGTAATCAGATAAAACTGAACGTAATTTTTCGTTACTGTTTGGTTTCTAATATCTCTCGCACCAGATAAAGACAGACAATATTATATATGCTAATTAGATTTATAATAATATGGGTCTAATTATATTATTGCAACCCATATGCTTATTTTAAAATTATTTTGAAATTTTAAAATTGAAGAAACTGAAATCATCAAGGCAGATCGTCAAGGAACAAGTACATCTACAGTCAAGGACTCAACGATGCGCCAGCAAATAGTACGCTATATGAATGCGATCTGTACCGCAAGTGAAAAACAATAAATAGTATAGTACTTTTTTTTGAAACAAATAAATAGTACTCCTTCAGTACCACCCAATTGTTAACGTTTCGGAGAGAAGGTCCGACACACATTTTAAGGTGTATATAAAATATAGTTCCATAACTTATTTTAATTTTTTTTTTCTGAATAAAAATTTAATATTTAAATTTTTGTTCAGAAAAAAAAAATTTAAAAATAAATTATGGAACTATACTTTATATGCACTTTAAAATACATGTCGGACCCTCTCCCCAAAATGTTAATAATTAGATGGGACGGAAGCGGTATAGTCCTTGTGTGTCCATTAGCAATAAATTCATTTATTGTTGTCAGAAAAAACCCGAATCAATAGATATAGACCAAAATCCAGTGGATGCCGATGCCCTTTTGAGAATTTGAGTCACTGTATAATTGATCTTACCGGATACTAAAAGACTTCAATGAGTATCAAAAAGAGTGTTAAAATATCACATAACATGATGTGACATAACATTCTTGTATTAGAGTGAGAGGGGTGCCAATTAAAGTTGTCAACTTTTGGCACCTTTTAACACACTCCCGAAATAGTAAAAACGTGTTACATCACATTAAAGTCATAGACAATCATACATAATATTAATTATACATGTATCAAACATTGACAATTTTGAATGTCAATCATTGAGTAATTTTTTTTAAAAAGAGTGTCAAAATATTATTGAAGAAATAGAATTTTTTTTCTTTTATGATTTGTCAATGTTACAATTTTAATTAGCACCATCAGAGATGCTCTAACCAACAAAGCCCCAAAGAGGTTGTCCGAGAAGTCAGCTGTAAATAGATAATAATATAATAATAAATAGATGGGTTTCGTGCGTCAACCAAGTACATCTAACAGTCAAGGATGCAGTAGCGAGTGTACTCTGTATGCAATCTGTACCACACAAGTGAAAAACAATAGATACAAGACTGTGTCTGCTACAAGGCATGTACCAGGAAGTCACTCTATTATTTATCCTTATTCATCCACAACCGGAACTGATNCAAGTGAAAAACAATAGATACAAGACTGTGTCTGCTACAAGGCATGTACCAGGAAGTCACTCTATTATTTATCCTTATTCATCCACAACCGGAACTGATATGAAACCAAATGTAAATGCATTACAACTCGATACCTGAGAATCACAA
>QRFB01013464.1:0-17272 GCA_008931105.1 Oenanthe javanica
AACCAAAATCATAAAATTTAACTACAATGCATAGTTGTTCTTAGATGGATAAATGCATAAATGGATAATTGATCTTATATTTAGGACCAAAGATGACTATAGTCATCCATGCCACATCATTAAATAACTAATAATGGAGTAAAGGAGGTCCACTTTAAATGAAAGTGAATGAGTTGGACAAATGTTAAGTAAATATAGAATTATTTGGTTGTACAATGCAACTAGCATCGGAGTGTAAGTGATATGTTAATACCAAAAACCACTTTTTGGTATCATATTATAGCAATGACTATAGTTATTTTGCATCTAGTATTGGACTTGCTCTAAGGAATCTTTTTACTTATTAAAATAATAAAGAATTGAGTTTTGGGACTCAAAAGGAATAAATTTATTTTTGTTAACAAATATGATGACATAATTGGAATTTTGAAAAGTGTCAAATTTGGTGTCACTCCAATTATTTAGTGTTTTCTTAATACTATTTTAGTGTCATATTGAATTTGGTTTTACACTAAAATAATGTCAAAATGACACTATTTTAGTGTTTTAGTGTTTTAGTGTTCTATTGGAGATACTCTAAATGATATATAGCATTATAAGCCATAAATTATCACAACAAAAATATAAAAACAACTGTTTTTTTTCAAACGAATACACAAACCACTAACTATTATACATAAATAAATAACAAAATGCACTTAGGGATGACAGTTTTAACTGACCCGATGGATACCCGACCCGTTCCGACTCGTTTGGATTTTCCCGAACCCGAGTTTTTGGATTTGAATCTGGATTTGGATATTATTTTTAGACCCAAATGAATTTGGATCTTATATATATGATAAAAAGAAACCTAAGGATGACCTCAGGAAATTTCCTAAGGTAATAGGGTGTTTCAATATAAAATTTTAATGACAAATTTGTAATTATACATAATATTCTGAAATTACAATAGCACCCACGTGTTTTAGTACGAGATTTGAGTATAACGGCATGAAACTTATGTGAGGTCGACCCCCTCTCTCTATATATATAATATAATATTTCATAAGAAACTCATCTCACATGGAGTACTCGGTGAAACATATAATAAATAATATTTTTTATGATACAAACATGTTTTACAATGTCTTCTATATACTATATTATTCAATATATGTTATCTAATTTATTTTTTAATATGTTTTTAAACATAGTTTTAATATATTCGCTCTTATGTTCAGTACTGCTAAATTTTACTTAACATACTTTCAATATTTTTATAAAATTATTGACATGTATTAGCATTCAATTAAACATCTAATTTATATAATTGTACCTTAATAATTAATTATACCAGGTCAAATTAAAAAAATTAAAATATTTTTATAATAGTTTCGGGTCCGGGTCCGGGTTCGATCCAAACTTTCGGGTTCCGAGTTTTACCAGATCTGATCCGAAATCCGTTGGATCGGGTCTCAATTTTCGGGTCCGGGTCGGGTTTTGGTCTTGTTAAAAAAATTGGGTCTGAATTTGGATATTGAAAAACCCGGCCTGATCTGACCCGTTGTCATCCCTTTATGCACTCAATATTATATGTTGTGAGAATAATATTAACCTTTGTCCGAATTAAATTACAAAAAAAAATATATAATTAAGTGATTTACATTCAACTATTTAAAAAACTAATTTATATATCTGTTCTAAGAATATACTATTACCCGTAAATTCATAAGGCACTTGAATTTTTTAAAAACATTCCTAGAGACAGAACTATATATTATTGATACTTATCATTATATTATATTATATATTAAATAGACTAGGTATAGAATCTCAAACATATCATAGAAAATATGAAAATTATTAATGATACCTTTTTTATTTTGGCTTCTCTAAATGTGTCATTTCGTATTTTTAACTTGTGAATAAACCAAATCAAATTTACCCAGTATATCCCGCTTATCCCGCTTATCGTAGGGTCTGAGAGGGTATGATATACGCAGTCTTACTCTCATTCAATGAATAAAGAGGCTGTTTTCACAAAGATCCACAACTTGTGTGTGAATATGTGTAGCATATGTAAAATAACACTTTCAATAAAAAATAAACAAAAAATCGTTACACTAAAATATGTAATTACACTAAATATGTACATTAATCAAATCATTAATTAAACATTACCCTTGTCAATTTTTGTTGAAAATTTCTCATTATTATCCTTCTTTTTTTGACTTTTTTCAATGGTATCATTTCATTTTTTCGATTTACGAGTGACACTCTTGATGTTTTAAACTGGTTTTTATGGGTTTAGACTATCTTTTTTGAATTATTTTAATCATCCTATTTTTAAGTATATGAAACTATTATAATCGTAAAAAGTTAAACAAATTTTTATACTGCAAGTCATTTTTCTTGTATTTTAACGTTTAATTTATATTTTAATTAACAAAATGATATATTTAGTAAAATTATATAATATAAGAGTGTCACTCGTAAGTTAAAAATATAAAATGACGTCATTTGAAAAAGCCAAAAATAGAATGACATATTTAGTAAAATCATATAATATAAGAATGTCACTCGTAAGTTAAAAACATAAAATGACGTCATTTGAAAAAGCCAAAAACAGAAGAGTATCATTGATAAATTCTCTAAAAAAAAATCCAATTATCTTAAAAGAAAAAAGACCTTGGACCTTGTAATCATAAAAATATTGATCTATTAGTTGATTCATTTTTTCTTTATTTTTATTATTAATTAGCACATATTAAGAAATATCATTTTAATTCAAAAAAAAAAGAAATATCATTTTAAAAAGGAAACTCCCACATATTTCAAAATAGAAGCTTTATAGGAATATAATCAAATTTAATTCCCCGTTTTTAAGGAAACGTCATAATATTACATATATACACCAGTATCTCCACACACAAACTAAGTAAAAACTCAACTATTTCTGTTTAATTTAAAGATTAGAGACTAAAATACACGTAGTAATTAAATAATTAATTAATACTATATCCGTTACAAACTTATCAATTCCATATATATCAACAAAAATCATGGGATCCCAGTTCGAAGAAACTTAACATATACATACAGACTGCCATACACTACACATCTACTCTTTCAATTTAAATATACTTTGCGCTACAATTTTTCGAATCTTGAAAGCACTCTAATTCCAAATAAAAAACCAAACTTTTTCATTATATACACACACAAAGTGCCTATACATATACAAAACAAGAAACACCCTTTTTTATTTACCCGCCACCATGTCAAATCCTCCTCCGACCGGCCCCGGCGTCGGAAACACGACAAACCCACGAGTTTACTCAACGAATCAAGCGGTGGGTAAGAACCCAATTCACCCTTTTAGTGCTTATAGACAACAAGCGGTGCCCCACCATAATTACCCAAATATAGCACCAAGGGTCCCACCACAACAGGGGATGATGTACCCACTTGGATCTTCCGGTGGCCGTGGATTTATGCCGAGAGTTCCGTACGGAAATCCGGCCAGAGTGCCGTATGGGATGCATATAATTAGGCCCACCCATGTCCAACAACAACAACATAGTAATAATAATCATAGTATTCCTGTTGGTGCTAATGTTGTTAGAGGGGTTCCTGTTGTTTCTCACCCAAAGGTTTGTTCTTTTTTCTTTATAAATATATACATGTGTGTTTTTGTATGTATTTTTGAATGTTGTCATCAATTTGCGTGTTGTGTGTTAACGAATTTGGGTTTTGGTTTGAAGTAGATAAATTTAGTTACTTGGGATTTGTGGTTTAATTTGTTGCTATAAATTGACTGATTAAGTTTAGAGGAGGGATCAAGATTTGTAATTTTTGTATGTTGTGCAAATTTAGATATTGGGCTTTATGGTGTTTGTTAATAGTTTAGTAGATGTCTTGCTGATTAGTTCCCAGACAGTGTTTCGAAATCAAGGATGCATGTATTTTTTTTGAATATGTGTAATTTAGTTTTCGATCAAGATTTAAAAAAAAACCTGTTTGTGACTTGTAATTATAGATAATAGACTGTGAAATTTGGATTTATTTTGTTGTTGGATCTTGGTTTGGTGAATATATGACCTTGGTACATTTTTAAAAAAAATATTGTTTATCATGTTATATGTAATAGACTGTCAAATTTGATATGAATTCTTGTTGGGTTTTGGTATAGTAATCGTTGTAAAATATATAGGAAAACAAATATGGAATAATGGACAGGGAAAGATTAGCAATACCGGAAACTAGAAAAGGATTTCTGAACTCTGTTTGTTTTAGTACTGCTTGGTACTTTCTCTGTTTGGGATCAAAGCTTAGTTGGGTTGAAGTTGTCACCAAGATGTATGTTGCCAGGAAATTAGCAATAGTCTTGCCTTCAAAATTGATATCCATTTGCTGTATCTTTAGAAAGTTTAGTGGTGTATCTGTGAAGAACTGAACCTTCGTAATTGGCTTAATTTACCTGTTCTGATTCTAAATTATGTTGACATATGGAATGAAGGGGCTGGGGATGTTTTGCTTCTCTTAATCCTTGATTTCCATGATCAAAGCCCGAGCAATTTGTGCCACCAATATTGTGTTCCAGCATCTGATAAAATCAGCCAATTACGAAGGTTCAGTGGCAGCCCATAACGAGCTTCAAAAAAAATAATCAATCCCCTATTAGCTACTTCACACTTTCTAGATCTGGTCTTCAGGTTCTTAAATCTATGAGGTACTTGTAGTTGAGATATGTTATGTATACGTTTACCATGCTGCTCAATTGCTATGCAAAATGAGAAGTTAATACAAAAATAGTGCATTCTTCATTGGCTTTCTTTTTGCATTTTATAAAATTAATGTTAGTAGTATGCATGAGCTCTATGTGTCAAGCAGTAAATTGAACATGAATTACTGAAATTATTAGAGAAGGCTTAATTACTGTGCTTTTATTGTTATATATTCATGTGCAATCTTTTAAACATTTATGTTTTGGATCTCTGAATGCTGCTTTTTGCGGTTCTCCCACATATTGCAATTCCCTGTTGTAGGTTTCTGCTTCGCCATCTTCATTCTCTGATCGCAATAGTCACAAAGATACAAGGTACTATTAAGTATTATTAGATCATTTGCTTCTTCCAGTTCTGTCCACACATATTTTGTAATTACTATAAATTTAAATGCTGTATCTAATTGTTCTTGCTATCTGTTGTCAGCAGGGACATAACTAGGGATGATAGTTTTGCTACTGTTAGAGATCGAAAGGTGAGCTAACTTTTGTGTTCATTTATATTATTTCTACTCTGCTACATAACAATTTCTTCTTTACAGAAGCTTCATCTNCCAGCAGGGACATAACTAGGGATGATAGTTTTGCTACTGTTAGAGATCGAAAGGTGAGCTAACTTCTGTGTTCATTTATATTATTTCTACTCTGCTACATAACAATTTCTTCTTTACAGAAGCTTCATCTGCATAAATATGCCTACCTATTAAAAGAAGTCTTTTCTTGGAAGCTGATAAAAATCTGTCCAAGTTGCACAAGTACTAATGTAATTGCCATATATGACACGTAACAGTAAGATTTGGATGAATTTATATGTTTGATGCATTGGTGGGGGTGGGGGTGGGGGTGGGGATCGTTTTGCCAACCGGTCCATTTTGCATTGGCAGTGCCACAAAAGACCGACATTTCAATGCCTGTGATGCTTGATTAAACAGAAGCAACCACCAGCTTCATATTTCACCTAGAAAGATTTAGATAAAAATGCCATGCGAGCAATTAAAGTATATACAAAACAAAATACACAGGACATGTGCCCAACCTTTTAATGCATATGATGATGCATATAATAGTCAAGGCCAGAATTCATAAGTTCCCCAATTCTGCCTTGTCACTCTTATATAGATTAAGAACATAAATTTTCTTGCAAGAATTGCCTAGGCCACCATGCATGGGCAGTTTTGTGACTGCCAGCCGTTACTAAAATTGTCAGCAATTAGTCCCAAGGCATGTGGCATTAGTGACCATCAATTGTGCAGCCTTTGTTTCAAATTCGCCCATGGGTTACATTACACCTTACCTTAAATTAGCGAAGGATACTTGCCATGATTTTAGTCATTGACCTACATTTGATACTGTTTGATACCAGCCCATCTCTGGCTATGTCTTTAAAAGTGTTCACACATTTTCCTCAAACCAGTGACATGGCCATGTGTTGTTGCTCTTGCTTTGCAGCCAGAGTCTCCCTCTGGCTGGTGCCCATTTCAAGCCCTGGCGCTACTGTTTAGACCTTAGTCAAGCGACTGGTTGCGCGTACCGACTGGGCCTGCTATCATGTTATCCATGGAGGGGGTGACCATGCAGCTTCGATGTCCTCAACACACTGGTATAGTGGTATGACAAGGGTTGTCTAGCTCAACTGGCTTATGCTTGGCCCTTATTAAGAAGTTGACTTGTAGAATAGTTTAGGGTCTTAGATTCTCAGTAATTCATCTCTGGTAGCAAATATCCGTGATATGTATACTACCTCATTCTTCTAGGCTCTATTAGTTTCCAAACAGTTCTTTACCATGCCTTCTTCCACTTCACTTTTCCCTTTTAATTCTGACTTGCAAAACCTTCCTAATTGACTTTAATCTTCGTAACTAATCTTTTACTGTAGACCCGTTGTTCTGTAAGAGGTCTTTTAATAATTGTAGCCAGGAAATGTTGCTTGTCGCAAATTATAGTGTTGCTTCCAGAATTAGAAGAAATACTGAAGATGACAAGTGAGTATTGTACATAAGGGTTCTATGGTTAGGAATTCAAGTACTGTACACTTCCTTTTTTTTAAGAAAGTGTAACTCTTCCAGTGCCTCTATACTCTATGAATTTCGGTTTTAGGAATAGAGTAAAGAAAAAAGGTTGATGCATACCTTTGGAATGTTTCTTCTATAATCTATAGCTTTCCTTTTCCTTCTCTCAGTTTTGTAGTTAAGTGAAAGTGTCTCCGCGAGGAATTGGAGAGTACCAAAATCATTCCTTGATTATATTGTGGTATCTGCAATGTAGAAGATTCGAAACCTAATATCTCAAATTACATATGCATCCACCTATTGTGTATTATATGTTGGAATCACTTTACATCTAGAATGTGAGAGAAAGACAGCGAGAGGACGGGACAGGATATTATTATAATGTATGACTGATGCGATAGTATGTGCTGTCTGCATCAGTACATGTACACAACTAAATAAACTCTAAGATGACTGATGTTACTACTTCACTTTAAAAAAATATCTTGATCGAGTTTATGTCTTAACCTGGTATTCCAGTACAATTGGTAGAATATTGATACCACATGATCCCTAGCGTTGTAGCCTAAGGAATACCCCTCTTCTCTTAGTAAGAAGAGGTCGAGGGTTCGAGTCTCAAAGGAGGCATGTGTATGTGTGAGAAACTGAGAATCTATGTCTCTGTAATTGACCACAATCCAAAAGAAAAAAAGAAGAAGAAAGATTGGTACTACATAGCACCAGAGGATGTTAAAAAAAAAGTAATTCCTTGCCAGTCTGCCTGGATTCTTTTGCTTCCAAAATTTAGAACCCTTATGCTCAAGATCTCTCGTGTGTTATAAGAATGACATGACGCTGATGCTGAATATGTTTCGTTCATGAATTTATTGTGGTGCCAATATATTTCCTCTGTCGCTAGATAGTTGAGTGAAGGAGCCTTTCAGCCGTCTCACTCTTTGGATCAATGAAAACAGGGTTTTAAGTAATTTCAAATTATGTTTTGGCATTTCTTTTTAGATTTTCTCTGTTAACAAGTACTAACAACCAATGAGATTAGTAGATTACTGACATNTGATGCTGAATATGTTTCGTTCATGAATTTATTGTGGTGCCAATATATTTCCTCTGTCGCTAGATAGTTGAGTGAAGGAGCCTTTCAGCCGTCTCACTCTTTGGATCAATGAAAACAGGGTTTTAAGTAATTTCAAATTATGTTTTGGCATTTCTTTTTAGATTTACTCTGTTAACAAGTACTAACAACCAATGAGATTAGTAGATTACTGACATTACTTAATATTTACACACACACACACACAAACATTACTTGATGTTTTGTTTTTTTTCCTCCATAATTGTCCACAACTTATTATAACATTTACAGAGTTGAAACTTGAACTTTTTAAGATTTTACACGTTTTAGAGAACTTTCTCTTGCTTCTATTCCTTTTAATGCTCATGGACAACACCTACCCAAATTGTAATTTCAGAATGTTTTCTTTCTACAATTATGGTGGATGTANACTATAGTATATTCAAATTTTAATTTATTTTCCTGACAAAAATAAATAATTTATTTTAATTCACCTTCACCTTGAAGTCTAAATCCATTAATGAGTGTATACAAATTAAGTTTATCTATGAAAATATTCTAATAATAATATAAATTTACAACCCCATAATTGTACATATATAAAATGACATTAAAACAATTTTCTAACAAACAACATAATAATTACATTACACTCCAAATTAAATACACCATACTTTTTAAACAAACAACACAATAACCCCCCTATTCATACTATATTATTTTTTCGAACCAAGTCACAAAACGGATTGAATTAACTTAAATTTATATTTGATTTATTTACTTGTTAGATATTAGTAATCAGATATTTCTAATCGAATCAATTTTTTTTAACAAATATATATATCTATATATTTTTTTGGACACTGAAGAGAATTATGCCCCGGAGTAAAGCACATATAAAGTTAAATAATTTTAGAGCAAAGGTAGCTAGCCATATATTTACGGTCACTGACTTGAGTTGTTGAAATCAAGATGATGAAGATTTTTAAGCAAAGGCACACACATACATATACTTCAGCATTTTCTCAAAAATATAGTACTCTAAAGAGTCCTTGTTATGCTAGTCCCTGAATGAGGATGAAGTCTTAAATCATGGCCGCCTCACAGATTGCATTGGATGGACCTACTCCATGCAATAACTTAACTCCATAGCTAAATTGTAGACATCTTTATATCTTCACATGTCAGTGACCAGCACCTTGTGGCAGACGAAAGGAGCCACCAGCATAAAGCATTTGGTATACTGGTCTGATTCTGATTGTCAAAATTATACTCAATACAGTACCCAGACCACAGGCTCCTGCCAGGAACAAGAATGTGAGCCTAAAGCAGTTGGGACCCAAGCAAGAAGAACCTTGTTGTTTTGCTGCCTCTGTGTCGTATACGTACCCTGCAAGCATACCAGAAAAGAGAAGCGCACCAACGGGATTCCCCAACTGCATAAAGTTGAATATAATGCCGAAATTTCTTAGGCCAAAAAGCTCCGAGGAAGTTGGAATCATTATACCAAACTGAACACCATAGCAGATCCCGAGTAATGCTGTTGCAACATATAAGGTGCCATTTATAGCTGAGGCATATAACAGGTATGTTACTACCATTATCACTTGTGTGACTGTCATCCAAATTGTTCTAGGGATTGCTTTTGATCTGCAACACACATTGNGTGTGTGTGTGTGTGTGTGTGTGTGTGTGTGCGCGCGCCTGTGCCTGTGCTCAGGTGATAAAAAGCTCTCACGTGGGAATAATTGTTCTGCACTTCCAAAAACTTTCGAAACAACATGTACAAATATGTGCAGAACTTTCCTAAACCTGTAGCGTGACTATATAGGTATGTGNCGAAAACTAGAGTAAACAGCTCAAAGTACGTGTTCATGGTAAAACAAAAGATCTTAGTTTTAGATAATCAGGGGAGACCAATGTTAAGAAATTTTCTAAGAAACGGATATAATATGCTAATCCTACTTTCTAAATATTTGGACTGTTTGTGCATAATAATCACAGATAAATCTTCTTTCTAGAATTTACTTAATTAGATAGGCAGTGTTTTCATTCTTGTTACGACTGGGAAAGGTTACATGAATTAACGTTTACCTCACAAAGAATTCTGAAATAACACCTGCTCCAAGACGGCCCAGAAAATTGCAAAANGAAGAATAGGCAGAATTGTCAATATAATATCATATCAATTAACAATTATATAAAATTCTATATTTAATGCTAGTAACTCATTTAAAAATTAAGCACGTTCAATACATATAGTCATATACAAATTAATCATTAATATAATATTCACTTATTAAGAAATTAAAATTTATACACATCCCATACATATAATTTAAACATTAATATTGTACACTTAGAGTTAAAAATCAAATTAATATAGCGTTCAAGTGAAGAACTTCACAAAAACTCATAAAGAAAAGTTTCTACAGTATAACACAAGACAAGTAATTGAAAAAAAAAAGNCCCAGAACCAACCCCAAGGAAGTATACTACCCATAAAAGCCAGAAATCAGCCTTGATAATAGCTTCGCGGAATTTAAAATCTTCGCCTCTCCTAGGTTTTCTTTTCTTCTTTATTGCTCCCTCCCCAACAGCCAGAAGCATATCCACTTCCGAGATATCTTCGCTCTCATAGTAGCTTTCAAGTTTTGCTGCTGATGAAGATGGTGTCAACATTGGATCTNTGCTGCATAACTCTGGAAAGATAAGTATTTCTAATGTAGAACAAAAATTATGCGAAACTTGTGAAAATGAAGTATTATAAAGAAAATATTTCTCCCACAGAACAAAAAATATGTAGAACTTGTACAAATGAGTTTCCATTTCACAACAACTTTAGTGAACATAAATTCTACAAAGTTTACAAAACGAGATTATGTTGTAGAACCGTAAAAAATCGAAACTAAAATTAAAATTGTACATGTAGAGTTCAAATCTAATTGATATAAAGTTAAGGTGAAAATTTTTAACACTAGAGCACAAAAATAATTCTGAAAATCAAGCTGCTATTGTAAAACAATAATTATACATAACTTACAAATTCGATTTACTTAAAAAAATGTTATGCTATACAACATAAAATTCTGCTATAAGACAAAGATTATACAAAAGTTACCAAAACAATATTCTGTTGCGGAATTACAAATTTATGCAAGAAAGAGTTACTGAGTAGGGAAAAAAGTTAAAACCTTAATAGCAAGGTTAGACTACGAAACAACAATTTTATATTTACAAAAAAGAGACGATAGATATTGATTTGGGATTAAGAATTTAAGAAAATTTGAAGTTTTGTTATGGAGAATTGATATGAAGGGGATGTATACATATATATGTATATCACGAGAGATTATTTGTTTGACATTTAATGTAATTTAAATATAAAGGGGATAATATTATTCTCTTGTGATCTCTTTTAATACATGCAATTATATTAATTTCTAACCTTTGTTACTATTTTTAATTCTAATAATATAAATATTAAATTTAAATATGTTCTAGATTAAATTCAAATGATAAATAATTTTCAATATTTTTAGAGCAATAATAATACAATAAATTTTAATATGTGGTTGATGAGATTCGAAGTGTAGACTTTTATTTGTTCTTTAGAGCTAATAATATAAATATTCATTTTTAATATGTTATTGATGGGATTCGAACTCTAGACCTTTAGTAATAGTTTAATATTAAAATAAAGAATATTTTTTAATATTAAATCTAACAGTTCTTATATATTCAATTTAAGATGTAACGATCATTATTCATTTTGCGGTACTACCAAAGTTTTGGAGGATAAGATCCCTTTTACACTTACTATATATAGGATATAATTTGAGCCACATCGTGTATATATTCCAATTTTTTATTTAATTTAGTTCCTTTCAAATCATTTCAATCGTGAATATAAAATTCATCAAAGTTTATGTTATTAAAGTCAATATAGACGTAGTACCGAGTATTACAAATTCCAATATCATTTTATTTGCTTTTGTATTTGGAATCGTTATGTATTTTATAGTTTATCAAGGTTTCCAATATGTATTTATCTACATATCACCCCTCCATGTCTGATTTATAAAACTCGTATTATAATATTGTTTTAAACCTATTGATTCCAAATAAACTAAAAAAATCATAATTCTGTTCTCTTGCTGAGTGTTGATCACTTGATCTAAAAAGTTACTTGTCTTTTTTTTACTTTCAATTTCTTTTATGCTTATTCTCTTTATTCAGCAGGGAAGCAAATTGATCACTTGATGTTTTTATTTATTCTTCCAGGATAATAGAGATGTAGAACACTTATCTTCAAAAGAGCTGCTTCAAACGCACATAAAGCGTGCCAAAAGAGTTCGAGCCAGGTACTTATTCTCCTTGTCTTTAGAAATAGCATTTGTAGTCAATAGTGTTTTTGTATATGTGAATTGTTTTCAATTAAAGAGTTCTAAGATGGTGCTTCAGGTTTTATAATATAGTCATATAGTGTAAGAATGAATATGCTACCTTTTTCATAGTCATGTAATGTCTGAATTATTGCTTGTACACATGTATTAACAATTTGATCATTCTTATTATCCAGATCCTTGGAAATGGATCTTTACTTTGTAATGGTTCTCTCTTTTGTGCATGTATCATCATTAATATTTTATAGTTTCTACTCCATTCCAAAAGGGTTAAATATCAAAGTGGTCAGTCAAGTGAATACCATATATCACTTTAGTCACCAATCTAAACGGGGTATCATTTGAATCACTAAAGTCATAGTAAATATCAAATAAATACCTCTAAATATGTGGTCGGAAAGTAAAAATAATATTTTATTGGGTTCTACACATTCTTCTTAAATGCTACCGCAACCAAATGAAAGGATATGAATTCTAGTATATTAGGTAATATATCTTGTTTTTAATAAATTTATTTACTAATTATTTTTATTTTAATCAAATAAAATAACTATAATATATAAAATAAATAGCAGATAAAATATTATTTTTACTTTCTGAACACATATTTAGAGGTATCTGTTTGATATTTATTATGACTTTAGTGATTCAAATGATACCCCGTTTAGATCGGTGATTAATGTATATATGGTCTTCACTTGAGTGATCACTTTGATATTTAATCCCATTCCAAAATAGATGACACATTTCAGTTTTTAATGTTAAAATAGTTTCTACTCCCTATTTCTGTTCCATCTGCTTCCATTTTAATCTTTCATTGAATTTTCAGTAATTATGGTACATAGGCATTTTGTGAATCATAAAAAATTTCTCTGAAGATGAAGAGAGGAAAAAGAGGTATATGTCTTTTAAGACTAGGAGGTTCTGATATGCTCCTTGGTTTTAAGACTCAGATATTTAGGGTTAAACGACTCTATTATCTAATAATAAGATGGGACGATAGAATGCATCTATGTATAAAACTATCAAAATCAAATTATATGAAGAGTCACATTGGTCCAACGAGTGTTGAAAATTTATTCATAATTGCTTTTTTTGGTTTCTATCTGCAGTTTCTCCTGACATGTTTTCTGTTGATCCTTAATGTTTATTTCTTTTTTCCTGTTGTTTGGGAAAAAATCAACAGTCCAATTTATTGTTTCTTGTTGCTACGGTCTACGGAGCATCCCTCCACTAGATATTTATCATTCAGGCAATTTCTTCTTTGCATCTGATTGATCTGTGCTTTACATGATACATGTCTACGTGGTAGTCTTGGCGTCTATACTAGATAGTCTTAGCACTGCAAGTATATTCCTTTTCAATGGATTATCAACATGGATAGATAAATTTAGGTTTTGATAAATATACATGAGAGTGCAGACACACATACACACAAATGAGTAAAGAATTCACTGAACATTCAAGTGACATGCAAAATTGATGTTTCATTTGCAGATTAAGAGAGGAAAGGCTTCAAAGAATCGCAAGATACAAAACCAGGCTTGCACTGCTCCTTCCTCCAATAGCTGAACAACAAGTCAGAAATGAGACGGCCACTGGAAATTGAATCACTACACATGGCATTGCCTTCCCGCAAGATATTCAAACAAAAACAGGATCATGTTTCATCAAACATTTGTACGAGTTAATTTAAACATCAAAAATTTGAAGGTCATGGAATCTCTGGTGTGAATATCTCTTGGGCTGATAGTGGTAACCTTTCAGAACTCTACTATCCGTGTGTATTAGTAATGTGATTGTAGTTAACAGTGTTTAGTTTGCAGTCATAAAGTTAGGATTGAAATTTTTTTCGTTAGGGTTTCTTCCTCTCGAAATTGTGGTGTGTTTGAGCTGAGTATTTGTAGAAGTTTACCGTATGGGAATTGAGTTCCTACTCTAGTTAATTATCATTACAGCTGACAACAGTAAAATAATCAGATTGCTGTTTAAAATGTGAGAGGTTTTTGTAGAAAGAGTATGGTTGCGGATTGTTGTCTTTCATGATAATAGTGTTCTCAACTTACATCAAGCTAGGTTTGTTATCCTACCAAAAGGACAGTGCTCAACTGCTCAATGCAGGTTGAAGTTTCAAATTTCAGATGTTCAATAGGTAAACTATTATTTAGGTGTAACAATAAATAAGATTTTAGGTACAACTCAATTGTTAGCTAGTATCTGTAAATAAAAGGTTACTATATATTTGCCGCAAGTGTAAGTAGATTTTCTTTTATAAAAAGTTTCATAATTCTAAATTAATTATAAAATAAGAGAAAATCGGATATTAAAACAGTTATAAACTTATAATATTAGTATATAATTAACAAAAGGTATTAATCAATAATCACTGTGTAAATAACGAAAAGTCATGAATATAAATTTTAATCGAGGCTGCTGAGCTTGAGGGTGTACATGGGTCAGCTTTCTCAATTTTCAAATTAGTCATTCTCCGTTATAATGTATACAAAGGCGCATAATTGAGTCAGTCGTAACTATTTTTAATTCTTAATTGTATCTGCTTTACTTTTAAAATCGTAGCTAATATAACAAATAAGTTTGGCTTATGAAAACGAAAGCATAAATCCAAATATGAGAATCCTATCTTACACCGAAAGCAAAATTTGACGTTCAATAAAATATTAACAATGGGGCTGTAAATTGATCCGGACTATCCGGTATCTCGGCTTATATTCCGGCTTATATTCGGCTCGAAAATATGATACATGTCTCATATCCGTTTTATAAACGATCCAAATCTGACGGAAAAATTAAACCCGAATAAAATATGATCCTGGATATGAGCACTCATATACCCGCTCAGATTAGGTCTCATATTATTTTTTATAAAATGATTCTACCCGAATACCGGAATATGATCCATGATTCATATTCGATTTGAATTCATATATAGATAATATTTTTAACCCATTACATTTGTAGGTAAATAGTCATCCTTTTATAAATTTATAATATTTTGTCTAAGTTTAAATTTTCACAAAATATGATTTATTCACCGTAATCATGCATTAATTATCATCATTCATCATACATATATATATATATATATATATAAGTTTTAATTCGTAATTATTATATTTTTATAGTATCATGTTTATTTTAGACTAAATGATAATTATTTGAATAGTTAAGAAAAAAATGATACGGTACTGGCTCATATTCGGTTTGGATCTGGACCTCAAATACCCGGTATCGGTTTATATCCGAATAAAATGATCCTGAATCCAAATTTGAGCACACTTAAAATAAAATGATCTGATATGATATAACCCCAATTAGCATTACTTTTCGCGAGTAATTATCTCATATTATTAAGTTACAACTAATCAATTGCAAACTTGCAACAAGCTACACTTTGAAACTAATAATTTTCATATCATTTCCCAAACAAAATAAAGGGTTACAGATCATATATATCTCGGGCAAATATTATGTACATGAGTATTTTGTTATTGGATAATAATTGTGTTGATTCTTATAAGAATAATGTTACAGACCTCAAATAGTGTTCCAAATTTTTTTTACCAAATGACGTGTTATGACATTTAGTTTATTTTAATTTGTGGGCGCATATGTATGTACGCGGAGTCTCATTTTATTATAAGAAAATTACCAATTATACAATGACAACTCAGCATTTGGTAAAAAGTTTGGGATGAATTTTTGGGGTCTCTAGCATTTTTCTTCCTATAATTGTGTTGATTTGTAACATTTTTTCGTAATTAAATATGTCATAAAAATTGAGTGGTTACGTTTTTATTATTTTTAAGGATTTTAAAGTTTTCATAAATTATAAATTGTGCCATTTTATATAGAAGATTTGTGCCTATTAAGGGTGTGCTATAAATGTGAGCTTTTTGATCTATTTATTGGTGTATATTATCCGTCGTCAGTTGATGAATCTGTGCCATTTAAGATGACTTCTTTATCTGTTATTAGAAGTGGACAATTGATAAAAATAAGAAGAAATATAGGATGCTTCTGTTGATGAATGGTTATACAACGGTGGTCCTTATGAAGGAAGAAACAATAAAATGGAAGTACATTTTTATTTTTTTATGAGTACTCAGAGTTTTATGTGTCTAATAAACAGGGACCCCTTTGGTTAGATATATATAAAATTCTATTTATTAAGTATGTTGAATATAATAGATATTAATTAATATTTTGGTAATGTTACCTTAACTCAAGTTTTTGGGATTGATTTTGGTGACTTTTCAGACTCATTTGGATGAGAAGAAAGGTAAAGAAAAGGTGAATGGAGACAAGAACTTGAATTTAACGGCGAAAGCAACAAGACGTGGATAGTTTTCTAGCATTGGGGATTCACAAAGTTTCAAGAATTTTCACTCTTTTTGTTAGGAGCCACTTTGTAAATTGATAATTTTATGATTGTTTTAGTACACTCTTTTTTTCCTTTGAGTGTTTCTCCATAGGGTTTTACTCGTGTGAGGTTTTAACGAGACCTGTTTTGTCGGATTTAAAGGTTTTATTATCTAAATTTCCGGGAAAATCTCTTTCTTATAGGTCGTTCGACCCATGGATTGGTTAAGCATACTTTTGGATTAGATAATAAAATTTTATTATCTTTGTGATGTATTTCAATAAAACGATTCTTCGTTTTTTTAAAAAAAATTAATAAAATAAAGGGTAACAACAATAGTACCATATATCCAAACAAACCACTTCTGAGGCCCATATGATTAATTATAACTAAGTTCAAAATTGTATATATTTTTTAAGTTTTAAATTATTTATCGAAAAAATTAACCTAAATTTTACCGAAAACTTCTCACTGTCTCTACCAAAAACTCCCGTTGACAAGAAAACCGTGCGTTTTATTTTCTCTTCTCCTTGATATTCATCATGAGGCTTTTGTGGTAAAACCTGGATCTTGATAGTGGAAAAGGCAAAGGGGTTAAAGATGCCGCGGTCCTAGGCTTAGCTGCGATGGTAATGGCGG
>QRFB01013465.1:0-25317 GCA_008931105.1 Oenanthe javanica
ATTTCTTGACAATGTCGTTCTCTGTCAATCCCATTTGTTTCAACGTGTCAAGCATCATAATGTCGGGCCATAATATTTACCGAGTCCTCTGGTGTAGATAGCCCTTGTAATTGCATGTGTATATCTGCCCCCAACTGAAGTTTAGTTAGATGGCAGAAAATGGTGCGACTGCCATAGCTGAAACTTGTAGTAATGAGGAACATATTCACATAGTTGATTATCGATTCACTCGAGGGACACAGTGAATGACTCTCTTATAAGCACTTCCAGCAAGCACTCTGCAGAGAAGTTCAATATTCCAGTTGAGTTATCATGCAATGCTATTTTTTTCTCCAGATGCCACAGAGGATATGCTAGGAGTAAGGCTAGGGAGGCTTTGGCTGTGAATCTTAGTCGCTTTCTTAGTTCCTTTGGTGAAACATGAACCAAGCACAAACACTGCGCGCCAATTTTTGCCCAAGTTATGCAGCTATCAGCTATGTTAAAGTTAATAGATGTTCGACAGGAAATAGCGTATAAATGTGGAGCACATGCACTGTCGGCTAGAGTTGTTGTAAATGTAATAGCTTGCAAGGGGAAGGAGAGGGTGGAACGACACAAGCTACCTTGCAAGGTGGAAATCCAGGCTAACAATTGTTGGATTCAAGCAGTGTTTCCACTGAACCACAATGTAAACTCTGTAATAAGAGGAATATTGCTCAAGTCTTACTCAGAGATGCAGGGTGCAACCTCCGTTTGGGAATGAAAACAAAATGAAGAGAAATAGAGAATCACTTTACAACAGTTGATGGAGAATCGGAGATTACAGTTTGCAAGTTGTTAGGGATTGTGCAAGGTTGGTTATATATTATCTGTACAAGCAATAGATCCTGGTTTCTAAAAGATACGAGCATAGTTGTGTCATGACACTGTCTGTTACACTTGCCTTTCACTAATGTACCCATTTCGTGTATGAAAACATCCTCAAGCAATGCCTAGCTTAGTTTTTTGTCTTTAATTTACAACAATTCAGTAGAGATCTCAATATAATGCATCTTTCCCGTGCTTTTGTCAATAAATAATTAAATAAGTATGTCACAATTTAATAATTTATTATTTAAAAGTAGAATTAGTTTTGGGCACGTGTATATACAGCTTTTATTGGTTAAAGTAGCTGCTTTTATCTGGAAAAAAGAGATTCGGCTTTTAAACGGAATGTATTATGCTCCGTTTTCAAATTCGGCTGTGTGCTGTTTTGTTTTAAGGGTTTTATCCATTTTAAGTATATTCGTTAACTTATAAAAAACATCTNAGTTAGATGGCAGAAAATGGTGCGACTGCCATAGCGGAAACTTGTAGTAATGAGGAACATATTCACATAGTTGATTATTGATTCACTCGAGGGACACAGTGAATGACTCTCTTATAAGCACTTCCAGCAAGCACTCTGCAGAGAAGTTCAATATTCCAGTTGAGTTATCATGCAATGCTATTTTTTTCTCCGGATGCCACAGAGGATATGCTAGGAGTAAGGCTAGGGAGGCTTTGGCTGTGAATCTTAGTCGCTTTCTTAGTTCCTTTGGTGAAACATGAACCAAGCACAAACACTGCGCGCCAATTTTTGCCCAAGTTATGCAGCTATCAGCTATGTTAAAGTTAATAGATGTTCGACAGGAAATAGCGTATAAATGTGGAGCACATGCACTGTCGGCTAGAGTTGTTGTAAATGTAATAGCTTGCAAGGGGAAGGAGAGGGTGGAACGACACAAGCTACCTTGCAAGGTGGAAATCCAGGCTAACAATTGTTGGATTCAAGCAGTGTTTCCACTGAACCACAATGTAAACTCTGTAATAAGAGGAATATTGCTCAAGTCTTACTCAGAGATGCAGGGTGCAACCTCCGTTTCGGAATGAAAACAAAATGAAGAGAAATAGAGAATCACTTTACAACAGTTGATGGAGAATCGGAGATTACAGTTGGCAAGTTGTTAGGGATTGTGCAAGGTTGGTTATATATTATCTGTACAAGCAATAGATCCTGGTTTCTAAAAGATACGAGCATAGTTGTGTCATGACACTGTCTGTTACACTCGCCTTTCACTAATGTACCCATTTCGTGTATGAAAACATCCTCAAGCAATGCCTAGCTTAGTTTTTTGTCTTTAATTTACAGCAATTCAGTAGAGATCTCAATATAATGCATCTTTCCCGTGCTTTTGTCAATAAATAATTAAATAAGTATGTCACAATTTAATAATTTATTATTTAAAAGTAGAATTAGTTTTGGGCACGTGTATATACAGCTTTTATTGGTTAAAGTAGCTGCTTTTATCTGGAAAAAAGAGATTCGGCTTTTAAACGGAATGTATTATGCTCCGTTTTCAAATTCGGCTGTGTGCTGTTTTGTTTTAAGGGTTTTATCCATTTTAAGTATATTCGTTAACTTATAAAAAACATCTACTATTCATTTGTCTAAAATCACCACTTTCTTTCCATTTAATAACATTTGTCTAAAATCACCTCTTTCTTTCCATTTAATAAAAGCCAAGGGCAGGAGTATCATTTTTTGCACTTGTTAACCCATATTTATGTCACTCATCTCGGGGTGAGCAAAATTTTTTGAACCCGCCCAAATCGCTCGATCCAAACCGCCCAAATCAGAAATTACGGTTTCGTAACGGTTCGGGTTGGTAACGGTTTCGATTTTTAAAAAATCGAAAAATAATGGTTGGGTTCGGTTTGCCTTGTCAAACCGACCAATATAACCCGTTCCACCCGAATATATAATAATATATATTAATTATTTTTTATTATTATTTAAGAAATATAATTTAAATTAATAATTAATAATAAATATGAATCATATTTATTATTTACCCATAATAATATAACACAAATATAACAACACGGCATTTTTGGTCACATACTTACAACCATATATACGAATTCTTCTAGGGTTATATATCTCTTTCCCAAACATACAATTCTCTCCAGCTCTTCATACAAATATACATCCGTCTCACTCTTTAGTCTTCAGCTCTCCTCAATCCCTAATCTCTCTCATTTTTTCAGGCATTCAATCCCCTCTCTCTATACGCTTCTACAATTCATGTATCTATGTGTATGTATAGCTTTGTGCTTGATTGAATTAGCTGTTTGTATGTATCTAGACCTAACAAATTAGGTGAATTTGATTTTATATGCTTCAATTGTGTTTATATGTGTGTGTATATGTTGATTTCTATGTAGTTTGTTGTGTGTAATTGTGTGTGTTGATTAGCACATGATTTGTTGATTTACAGTGAAAATGTATTTTTCTCGAATACATTATATAAGCTCAAGCATTTACAGTGGAAACGTCGAGAGCCTTGCTTGACTATTATATATGTTATTATTTGATTTCAGATTTAGATGCTGTTATGGAAGCGGATGAGAATATTGCAGATGTTTGAAATTTAAGATGTCACGACCTTTTGATTTAGATGTATTTTTAATTATGTAAGACTTTGAATGGTAATGTATGATTATATAATTATTTAATTGTTCAAGAATTAAATTATTATATAATTTAGCGGTTTGAAACCGAAACCGCCCAAACCAAACCGTTATAATTTGGGTGGTTTGGTTTTAGTACTAACGGTAACGGTAACGGTAACGGTTTGTTAAACCGAAAAATTCGGTTTGGATGGTTTTGTCCATCAAACCCACCCAAACCGCCCGATATTCACCCCTGCTCATCTCCTGACAGATGCATCATAGATTCGATATTTATATTCGTATAGTAAGTTCGAGATTTTATTTTATTTTTATTTCAAATGTGGAAAGAAAGGATAACTACCCTTATACAGTTATACCCACATAAAACTTGGTGTAATTTCTTTTTGCGGATAAAATATACAAAAAGTAAGCTGATTATATTATAGATGCTTATATAAAAATTACATATAAAAACAACACTGCTATAATATGTGGCCTTATTTTGACTCTTTGACTGGATCCCAATGTCAAAGCAAAGCTTCGAAGTATATCCTACTTGCAAAATGGGACAATTCTCGAATCTTCTTGTGTAGGCCTAGTTTGCTTTAAATTATTCGGTCAGAAAAATAAATTATATATATATATATATAATAAATTAATTGGATTTAAATGTAAAGAAATTGTGTTCAATACAAATTCAAATTCTGTTGACATCAAGTGTTGCAGTTTGGACTACATCTTCAAGTACTAGTTCTCGAGAGTTGATATGTAAATAGTTAAACTAACATATCTAGAGACCATGTTCTGACAAATCATTAAAATTAAATAATTAGAAAACAATATTATAATGTGGTTAATATTTAAAAACCGCAGTCTGAAAGAGTATCTTGTAAAAAAATATAAAAAGGAAAAAAATATTATATTCTAATATTTTATAACAAAATATAAATCTGGCCAAACAAATCTGCCTATATAAATAATACATTCAAACTCTACTAATTTCAGTAGTAACAGAAGACTCACACACAAATCACAACAACATGCCAGGCCCTTCATCCCCCTTATCATCTTCCACCTCTCTCGGGTCACCTCTGCTACCTCCGGAGACAAAAATTCCGGTCACCGGAGACAAGGAACACGAAAAGCTTTACATAGACCACATGTTACAAAAATATTGCGGAGAATTCGGGGCTTATCAATTAAGACACTTCGTACTCACAAGCTTAGCATGGGCTTTGGAGGCTTTTCACACCATGATAATGATATTTGCGGACCGTGAACCAGAGTGGAGGTGCAGTGGAGTAGGATGTTCTACCACAGCCACCAGTGTTTGCGGGTTCGACGAGGGCGCGTGGCAGTGGAGTGGTGGAACCGCAAGTTCAACTGTGTCGGAATGGGGATTGATTTGCGGTGAAAAATATAAGGTTGGCTTGGTGCAGGCTTTGTTTTTCGGTGGCTGCATGATCGGTAACAATTTACTTTTCTATTTTTACCGTTGATGTTTTATTTTATTTAATCTTTCATTTATTTTATCATCGACTGTACGACTTTTGCCCATCTTGTCATTATGTTATTTATTTATTTTATACTCCTATGTAAATATACTATATAACAATTAAAGATGATAACATAGCTAAACTATTACCTAATAGGTCAGTGATTTGGGTCAAAAAGTTTGACTTTGTTTTGTTGATGACTGCTGAACAAAGCTATACAATACAGGTGTATTAAATAGATATAATGTATACAAATGAGAGCTACTGAGCTAGTGACAACAAAAGTTTAACTCTTGGCTTAATGGAGTATTTTAATATTACTGGTTTTATAAAGCACTTTATAACATTTCGTGGTCTTTAATGTACTGCATTTTGTTTATGTACATTTGTTTTGTAATAATAAATTCTTGTTTTTCTTCCCAAGTTGCAAATATTTTATAACATATTTGTTTGTATAATAAATAAACATACACACGTACTGAAGTCTGCAGTACATGGCCAGCTACCTACCCATCTTCCTGCCATATCGCTTAATGATTTGTTGTTATATTACTGTAATATTTTAATATTAATTATGATACTATTCCATATAATAAGAAGTAAGCGTATATATCATAAATAGATTATTTTTTCCTAAATAATATTGATGCAAGGATACTATTTATAGCTCTTTCTTATCTCTTTATTAAGATAATGATGATAGTGCATACGAATAAAGTAGGTTGCTTCATTGAAAAAAAATGATTACATGTAGTGGAAATACAAAGATGGTCACGGTCTTCGTCGTTTTACTGCCAGTTCTACCTAGCAGGCTAGCTTCACATGTATAAATTTTAGTCTAACCATTTACTTAAATGATTTCCTAAGATGAAATAGAGGTATTGTGTCAAAAAATTTACTCACCATTATCTTTGTTTTTGATAATGTTTGAATAAAAAATTATTTTCTTCCTTTTTTCTTTATCTTTTTTTTTAACCTCGTTTTTTAAATAGTTAGATTCAAATTTATTATTATTATTATTATAACAATAGGTAATGAATATAGAGATTATGTTGGAGTTCATATGTCTCAGTGATTACTTAAACCACTAGAACTCATTATTTTATAATATTAAAATAACATTTATAGGTAATGAATAGGACACTGTTGGATTTGCTCTAAATATTTATATTATTTAGAATTTATATTTTTATTTGTATAAAATTTTAAATTTAATAATGAATATAATTATAAATTTTGTAATTTATCATGTGTGTCAAAAATTAAAATAATTATTATTTAAAAATGGAAGGAGCATGCCGTTGCAAAATGAGGTAGATTTCAAAAAATAATTAAAAAATTAGTTTCAAAAATTAGAAAATACTAACTTTTGAACAATTTAAATTTCACATTCAGTTTATTATCCACCGATCCACATCCATAATTTATATACATTTGTGGTTCCGTCGGTGATTTTTTTTCTTTATATAAAATACGTGTTAGAGTCAAAGTATGTAATCTAGCAGTGGCGTGACATGGACACTTGTGAATAATAAAAATCCCGATAATTTACGTCTTGTTGGTTAAAACAAGTAGACTGGGAGGCACCTAGTATGTAGAATGGAATATGCTCCCCGCTTACATTGTTTGAATAAAATGTTAGTGTTACGTGAGAAATTAGTTGTCTTTTAGTGCTTATGTAATGGATATATTCAGATTGTTATCTTGCTTAATTATGTAATATTGAAATGACCACACTAACTGTGCAACAACAAAAATTGAATTAGAATTACTTTTTTTGCTCTGTGTACTCTGAATTTTGCTAAGCTTGTTTTGTTCTTCAGGTGCTGGAATATTTGGCCACCTCTCTGATTCAAAATTGGGAAGAAAGGGATCTCTAACAATGGTATGTATACTCAACGCTATCTTTGGTTGCTTAACTGCTTTTTCACCCAACTACTGGATCTACGTGCTTCTCCGTTTCCTCACCGGCTTCAGCACTGGAGGAGTAGGCCTCTGCGCATTTGTTCTAGCAACCGAGCCCATTGGTCCATCAAAACGCGGCATTGCTGGAATGTCCACATTCTATTTCTTTTCTGGTGGCATTGCGATTCTATCAGGGATCGCTTACATTTTCCAAACATGGCGCTCTCTTTACATTGCTGCCTCTATTCCCTCCATTCTCTTTCTTTTCATCATCATTCCTTTCGTCTCCGAGTCTCCTAGATGGTATTTAGTTCGTGGCAGAAGTAATGATGCCATGGAAATAATGCGTGACATTGCTAAATGCAATGGAAAATACCTTCCGGATAATGTTTTTCTTGCCATGGATGATGATAAAGAAAACAATGATAATTCAGATAAAGAAGGATTAGATGCAGAAGCAGCTGTCACGGGTTCTATATTGGATGTACTCAAATCACCATTAACACGACTTCGTTTATTATTGACCGTGGCGATAAGTTTCTCCAGCTCAATTGTGTATTACGGGCTCAGCTTAAATGTTGTGAACCTAGACACAAATCTTTATCTCACTGTCCTGGTAAATGCAGTTGCGGAAATGCCTGCGTTTTTATTGACAGCCATTTTGCTAGATAAGTATGGGAGGAAGCCATTAGCGATTGGTACGCAATGGTTTAGTGGATTGTTTTGTCTGGCGGGGAGTTTTATGGCAAGAAATGGCCCATGGAAAGTTGTGAGAATGTTGTGTGGAGTGTTGGGGATATTTGGGATGGCGGGGACTTATAATTTGTTGTTTATATACACAATGGAGTTGTTTCCAACTGTGGTCAGAAATGCGGCTCTTGGATGTGCAACTCAAGCAGCACAAATGGGGGCCATTTTGGCACCATTTGTGGTGGTTTTGGGAGGCGGTATACCATTTGCTGTGTTTGGAGTATGCGGGGTTGTAGGTGGCA
Source organism: Oenanthe javanica (assembly GCA_008931105.1). Lineage (NCBI taxonomy): Eukaryota > Viridiplantae > Streptophyta > Magnoliopsida > Apiales > Apiaceae > Oenanthe > Oenanthe javanica. The sequence goes on from QRFB01013465.1 coordinate 7,850, forward strand.
TCCTCACATTTTATTTACCGGAGACATTGCATAAGCCCTTATATGATACAATGGCTGGAATGACAGAGGCCGAAACTCATTGGACGGTGGTTTAACAAGTAGGGTGATATTTTGTTATTCACTAATTAAAGTTGAAGTTATGGACTGTCAGTTTGTAAATTTTCCATGTTGGGTTTTTGTTATTACTGTAATGCTTTCTTGTTTCTGACTCCTCAGTTTTGACGGGAAATAGATTAAACTTTATTCTAGCACTGGTGNTTGCTGTGTTTGGAGTATGCGGGGTTGTAGGTGGCATCCTCACATTTTATTTACCGGAGACATTGCACAAGCCCTTATATGATACAATGGCTGGAATGACAGAGGCCGAAACTCATTGGACGGTGGTTTAACAAGTAGGGTGATACTTTGTTATTCACTAATTAAAGTTGAAGTTATGGACATGTCAGTTTGTAAATTTTCCATGTTGGGTTTTTGTTATTACTGTAATGCTTTCTTGTTTCTGACTCCTCAGTTTTGACGGGAAATAGATTAAACTTTATTCTAGCACTGGTGTTTCCAAGGAACTCGTTCAAGTTTCAAGCAGTAAAGATCTTCGGATATATGCTTCTAATTCGGACGAACTAAATATGAGTATTTAGTTTATCACTTATCATATCTTAAAAGGTTGCGGACTCCTGTTTTTTTCCAACTTATTAAAAGGTTGCGGACTCCCTGTTTTTTTCCAACTTATTAAAAGGTTGCGGACTCCCTGTTTTTTTCCAATTTAATATAAAATACTTGATCCGTTTAACTTATCTTATAAGTAATTTATAAATAAAAAAGTAAAAAATGTATGTATCAACTTATAAGCTATAGAGAATCACAAACAGTACCACTATATGATTTGCAAAGTTCTCACAAACCGATATTTAAAAAAAAAATTTAAATGACAAGTAATTAGTTCAACTTTAGTCCTTGTCAACTCTAGTCAGCACATATATGTGACTCGATTTTCTTAATATCGCTAAATGTTTTTTTTGGTGAACTTATCTATTTCTCGTTCTATATATTGATAATTTTCTTGATGTGTTAAAAGTCTTATTAAAACGACTCTTGCTTGTAAATCTAGGAAGCAAGCAGTTTTCAAGTTCAATTGCGTGCATTTCAGTAAAACGTACTCGGGAATTTTATTTTCATTTCTTCATAGGATTAAAAGATATATGTCTTGACTCTTGATAAGACATTACACATATTTAAAAGTTGTGTTAGGAACTTTTGGGTTATCGGATTATTAGCAACAAACTTTTTTTAGCTAGTTAATCAGCAACAAACTTACCATTCTTGCAATCTTTACATTCTCAAATCAAACGCAGGCTAATAAAAGATTATTCGACATTTCAACTGCAAATTTGCAAGGCAAAACTGTGAAACAACTCGGAATCAAACATTACAAGTTTACAACATAGTATTTACAAGACTATATAAATACACAGACATGCTAACAAAATCCACTCTATACTGTCAAAACAGGAACGGTGTCGGGGCGAATGCTGGTATGATTCCTGGAATCGGAGCTCCCCTGTAAAAAAACAATACAAAATCAATGAATACTAATTTTACACTAATCTTACAGCGCGCGCTCATCAGTTGTATATAAAAGTCTTCGTTCATACTCTCTTATTTATTTATTTACTTATCTATCGAATCTAGAACATAATGAAATACATATAAATCTTTATTTAGTACTCCATTTAAAAATCATATATATAGATTATAAATAAATTAAATACCCGTAATCTTCGGACCATCGACTTGGGACCTTAGATTTATGCATGGGAGAAGCTTTCTGTTTAAGACTTCTTCCCGAACCGTTCATATCGCTATTGCGTCTCTTTACAGCTACAATGTCATCCTCAGAAATGGCTTTAAGAGAAGGCCTCCATACTTGAGTGGCAGAACCAGATTTCGAAGATTTAATGCTACAATTTTTCTTGTTACGGTAATAATGGCTCTCTGGCTGCACAACAGAGACGAGACACTTAGGATCATCATCCGGCAAAGATGGAGAGACTTGAGAGACGGAGCTACAAGTACATGTACACCAAATTAGATACACCAAAATTTTCATGATTATAAAATGGTTACAAATACATACAGAAGAGAGATAAGAAGGATCGCGTTGAAGCTGCAACTGTATTTACTAATATCTATAGATAAATCTATATGCAAGTTGGGCGACTCCGTTTTATAGAGATAATTAATTTGTCACTAATCTCTATTCTCTCATGGTTACGTTACGTGCTTGACATCTGTCTTTATCCCAACTAGGAGCGCCGCTTGAAATTTTTTATCAAAAATTTATATTTAATAATTATTAGAAAACTATTTTAAGTATGTTTTTCAAGTTAGTTGAGTTGTGTTATTTTATTTTTTTACAGAATTCACAATTTTTAAAATTAATAATTATGTAAGTTAGCTAAATATATATTTTCTATTTTAATATGGATAAATACTTAAGTATAAAATTGTCAAATTTAATAATTTATCTTCATGTAACTTAATTAATTTTTATTATTTAAAATATTTAAACTAATATAATAATTTAATTCAAAAATAATAATTAAGATTTCAAAAAGTAGTTATATGAATTATTTGTTCGAAAAAACACTATCATAATATATATATATATATATTATATAATTTGCAATAATTTAAAAAATATGAATGGGGACACCCCGCTTAAATCATACAGTAATAATATAGAAATTTATCTAAAAAAATAATTTACCTCAGTAATTTAATATATTATTTTTTAATATTTTTTTATTTACTCTATTTTTGTCTTTTATCTATTTCCTATGCACAAATCTAACACAATTATTTATTTATATCTCTCATATAATTAAAAAGACAACTAAAATGTAATTTATATTCCAAAATGTAAATTTATGTAATTTAATGTGAATGTAGAAAAAAATATTTTATTTTAAAAAATATATTTTACACTACTAATTAATAAACATATTACAATTATCTTAATTGAAATTCATAATAATATTTGTTAAACATTATGAGTGTTGCAGAAGGAGGGGTTGAATGCAACTTGACAATTTATCACTTATCTTGCTAACAACAAATAAGAAGTAATAGTATCAAGTGACAAATGCAAACAACAGTAAGCAATTAAATGAATAAATGTGTTTTACTTCAAAAATTAATTTTATTAATTTTTGTTTTTGCTACAAATGACTGGAAAATGTTTCCAGCTTCAACAGATACAATAACAAGAAATTTGTTAGTGTTTCTGTGTTTGAGAAAAGTTAAGTTCAGTTGCATTAGGGAAAATGTTTGTGAAATATATGTATTTATGCTAAAACATATATCCCACTTACAAGTGTATTTTCCCTTATTCCTAGGACAATGCTTGAAATAGAAACTTCACTTTTCCTATTCAAATTTGTCTTCATTCCATTTGTAGATAAAGTTGCTCTGAGAAGATTTGACATTCTTGACTACTTGAGCACGCTTTATCTTTTTGCTTGCTTTTTCTCAAGTTGCAGTAGTAGACTTGACAGACTAGGTAGAATTGTCAAGATCAATATGTGAATTAACATTACCTAGTCTGCTACTTGAAATAGACTGTCAGCTTCACCAAAAGTTTACTGTCAACCTTTAGTTTCTCTTTGGTGACAGCATCTTCGACTCCGCATACTTTACTGTCAAGGTTGTCAGTCTTCTAAAACATGCTATCGTCCAAAGGTACTGTCAACTATCCCGCCAAACGTGCTGTCAACTATCTCCGCCAAAGTTACTGTCAGAAAAACTTGTTGTCAATCTCCGCCAAGTTTACTGTCGAGGAATAGTTGCTGTCAGTAGAACTTGCTTTCTTAGAATCTTCATTCTCCACCAAGTTTACTATCAAAGGAATAGTTGTTGTCAGTTGTTTCAAAAGGTGCTGTCACTTGAATATGTTGTCGTAGGCTTCAGTTTGTAGAATGTTACTGTCAATGATTTTATTCATGCTGTGCATTAATACTTTGTGAACTTCTACTTCGTAGATCATTTATTAAATTTGTACAAGATAGTAACTATTGATACTTATTGTCACATACTTGGCTTTGATACATACTGTTACAAGTGATATTTAAACATACTGTAAATATGTATATGACAGTATGTTTTACTTAGTTAATTTCTAATTAATTTAAGTAAAATATTAGTTGATTACATTGTTAACACCACAATCCCTAACAATAATTTAATGTAAAATATATTTCATTTATTGATTTATTAATTAGAAAAATAAATAATAAGATAATATTTTCTTAACATCAACAATTAAAATTTTAATTCTTTTGAAAAAGGTTGCTTAAATCATTTTATGTGTGTGTGAGTTGTCATTTCACGTTAGCCTTTCTTTTTTCTTGTATTTGCAAGAAAATGTAATTATACTTGACATGAATTGATATCTTGCCATTACATACCAGTTAAATAGAAATTATGCGCTACTTTTTATATGGAAATTATAATACCAAGATAAAAGAATTTTATTTTAAAAAATTTAGGAGGGGCCATATCACCACTCAAATACTTTGCTATTATATATATAGTAAAAATTACATTTTTAATATCATTAAATTTTATGTTTTTTATGTTTCAGAAAAACATAAAATTATCATACAAAAAGCAATTTTAAATCTAATCATTATATTTATAATAAGAAATTTTATTGTCTAATCATAATAATTGTTGGGTACTTGGATTGCTAGGTATATTGGGTTTGTGCTACCCACTCGGCCCGATTAGTCAACTTGATTTATGATGTAAGGTTAACGTCATTATTTTAGGAGTACAATTAACCACAATATAGGAAAAATAGCTATACTAAATCTGAAGACGTCATCTCACCTCTTCCTTTCGCTGCTATTATATATATATATACATATACATATATATATATATATATATATATATATATATATATATATATATATAACACTAGTGATTTGCCACTTTTTTTTGACAGAAATAACTTTTCATTAATAAATTGTATCAAAGTACAATTACCTAAAAAACAGTTTATTTCATTCACCAAGTTTATCATCTAACCGAAAGGCACGCATGTTGTCTCCAGACATTTAGACAATAACACCTTAATGTCTGAAAATAAAACACCACCATAGAAGTGTTTCATTAAAACCCCCACATGAGCAAATCCCAATGAGAAAACACTCAAAGTGGGAAAAGACATATAATTAAGACATATAATTACAATGAGACCATGAAATCCAAATTAATGTCTACATTCATCCACCTTCTCTTTACCCTTCTTTTCATCCAAGTGAGTATCAAAATCTTGTTTCCAATTCATCTTCCATCTACACGCAATAACTCATCCAATTAAATCTGAAAATAAAAAACAAACCAAACAAAGACAAATAAAAGTATGTTAATTAAAATCATATGAAATTAAAAATAAACTATGAGTACAAAATTATAATGCAATCAATTATTAAAAAATAATAAATAAATTGGCTAATAAATTGGTAAATTTTATAATTGAACCATTTTCATGCAAAAAATATATAATTCAGGCTATCAAAGTGCAATTAAGTCTTATTTCATTAACTTTCATTAAAAGTTTTTGATTTGGAATACAATTAACTGTTAAAAAATAAATAAATAATTTAACCATCAAATTGACAAATTTTATAATTGAGTTATTATTTTGCAAAAACATCATATTTTTTGCTATCAAAATGCAATTAAGGCGGATAACTATCAGTTTAGTTACTCAATTTATGTTATTAATTTTTTGATCAAATAAAAAATTACAGATCGCTTTAATTTAATTTATAAATAACTTATAAACTGTAAAATATGTATTTTTCAAACTTATAAACTAATTATTATAACACATTAACACTTCTTATAATAGGAAAAAGAATTTAAATTTTTGGTCCCCGGCAGAATATCTCTACGGACCACACTATACGTAGAACTGCCGCGTGTTGATGTGCAAAAGAGTGTGAATTTGATTTATACATGTAATAAAACACTTTACTCCGTGTAGAAGTTAGTTGTATCTGTTAGGATGTGTATTGTTGTTGCAGCAGACACAAACAATTTTTTTCTGAAAAGTAGGTAGAAAATTGTTTGGTAAAATCCAAAATCTGTTAGGGGAAAAAGTATTTTTGGTCTAAAAGCTATTGTTATAAAAATCATGTCCCTCTATACTTTTATAAAAAGCTGTTTTTCAATTTTTACAGAAAATAATTATAAGTTTCAACATCAAATCTCCCCAAAAATATTAATTTTTTATATTATATCTCGAAATATATATAAAACAAAAAAATTTATCAAAGAGTTATCAAATTTTTTTGACAACACTTTTTTCACCAACACTTTTTCTCAAAATAGAGCAGTTTTATACAACAATAACAAACGGAGCCTTAATCTCCTATCCAATAAGTTGCGGATAAACACAAGTGAGAATTAATACATCCGTTTAAATCTCCTCGCATCAAATCCCTGGATAATGTAACAATTGGTCCTGTCCACATGCACTCTTCAGGGATTAAGGCTCTCATATATTTCTAGTCATTCTTGCAAGCCCTGCTGCTTTCATGCTTCAACCTACACCAGAAAATCTCTCTATTAAATTCAAACAAACCAACTCCTCAACAATCTACTGCCCCACGGAACCACGACACCTTATCTATGTGCTGTCTTATTCAGTGTGAAAATCACGATTTAGAAGCACATTTTTCATTGTTTCTATCTCGCAACATTTCTCCAACTGATGCCATATAAGTAGGGTAATTTATCAGTATCCACTGCTATAAAATATAATATGAAAAAATCAACAGTGATCTGCAATGTTGCTTTCGATGCTATAAGTTGTATTGTATTCACTTGGTTTTTCTGGACACCTGTTGCATAGAACATGTGGGTAGGAGCTAGGAAGGATGCTAGTTCACAACATTTATCTTAGTGTGGCCAAGTATATGTCTGCTTGAATACAACTTAGGAGGAGTCGGATCACATTTTGGAGTATTCTATGTACAGGAAGCCGACAGGTAATACCTATGCTGTTCCATCGTTAAATATAAAAAATTCTAAATTGTATGACTCATAGTATCATCGTGAGATATAGTAATCGTCTGAGATTCCTTAAACTTAAAATAAGTCACTTATTTCATATATTTTTTTATATATTTTCATATTTTTTTTAAAATTTTAAAACCAAATATTATTTTTAAAATAAAAAATAAGTTACTTATTTTCAGAAAAAATACATACATACCTACTTTTTTCCGGAAATAAGGGCTTATTTTCGGGGGGGAAATGATTGCCAAACACGGCCATAATTTGTGCCAAAGAAACGTGTTTTCCAGGGCACATTAAAGTCCACCAAGGCCCAAGTCATCTCTAACTTCCCAATCAAGTCCAAATCTAGTTATAGAAACTACTTTCATTTTGTGCACCTTGATATTGGATAAAAAATTAATACCACATCTGATGTAACACCATATTTTGAAATGAGATTAATGTTACTGAAATTAATTTTTTTGAAGTTAAATTTTTTTTAATATAAATATACATGTTATTGTAATTACAAAAAATTATATACAATAACAAAAATACTATAACTATTTTATACTAAAAAACACTTACAGTACATTTTAGGTAATTTCACTGATATCATAATCAATCTCACGAACTTTATTTTCTTTTGAAATATACCAACAGTTTTATATCTCAATCGCAATAAAACTATAGCACTAATCCAAGCATTTGTGGGCAAGATACATCTTAGTTCCAAACTATGTTCAACCGGGGTATTGTCTAAAATATAACATCCTACCAAACAATTAATTGCAAGAGGCTCTCAATACATTTACTAACATTTTGGGAAATGGTTTCTTCTCTTCTGTTTCTAAAAGAAGAAAATAATATTGCTCGGCGAGAGATGATAATTGGCATAGTAAAGCTTAATTCCACATATTCGTTAAAACTGCCGTTGCCCATATATGTTGCCAGGCTGGCCTGGGACTCCTCTTGGCCTAGCATACTCAGCAAATATAACCCAACCATCGAGAAACTGCAAAACAGTAAAACACAGAGATAATGAAAAGCTTTTGGCAAAAGAAATGAATCAACAACATTTATCATTTTTTTGCAAACTAAAACATACCAGATGAAACCTTTGCATGTCATGAAATTATCTATTTTATGCAATCTGATTGATTGTCACTTTTCAGCCCTCAAAGTTGCTAGTTAATTGCTGCTTAGTGTTATCAATTTAGCATCATACAGTTAACAGCTATTTTTGGCTAATCAGGAGCATATATTAGCGTAGTAGGTGTAAAATTCTATACAGACTGGTAAACTTCAAACACATACATATATGCCATGTGACCCGGACGATACAATTTATTCATCATACCAGTATTGACATGATATGACATGGTGTTGGGTATAGGATCAGTCTCTGATCCTAGAGCTGGGAACTTCAGCTTCCACCAATCTAGTTCATAATGAAACCCGAGACTTCCTGAAACTTTTTGAGAGAGATAGAGCAAGGTCTTGGACAACTCATTTATATCTTATTATTTTAATTTTATACTTGTGTATTTTTCATATATAATTTTTTTAAAGAAGTTCTCCATATATAATAATTGATAATTTAGTATACAAGCGCATCTCATTCATCAAAAGACACCATCTTAAAAACTACACCATGAATTAAGATTCTAGAAAATGTAACGTTCTAAGGGTGCATGCTGTTTCACAGCACCGGTGTCCGAATCTGTATCCATCTTGAAAAATCATCACCCACGGCCGAGTCCGGGTAGCAAGGATATATAGTGGAGTGAACACATTACACTTTTCTTATAATTTTAAAATCCTTTAATCTTCACCATTCATCCAGTTGATGTGTAATACTGCTTCTAATCAAAAACAGCTATTAATAATCTCCTAATAGTTACGTAGATATACGCAAATATTATATTGCCAATAAGAAAAACATCCGTTCACAACTCTAGGAGAAAAGTTTGTAAACATTGATAGTCTTTAAGAGTTTGTTGGTTATGTAAGCTTACCTGGCCGTCCATGCCCTTTATACCCGCTTCAGCATCTTCTAGAGTAGCATATCTCACAAAACCGAATCCCTTCGAAAATCCTGAATTTCGATCAGTCACTACTCTGGCTGCAAGAGACAGAGCACCATGCTTAGATTGTTTCGAGTAAATGTATTCAGTTAAAGCAGCTATTTTTCAAAACATTAACAGCAACAATACCATGAACTACTTCACCAAACTTTGCAAAGGCAGCATGAAGTCCTTCCGTAGTTGTGCGCTTGCTTAGTCCTGCAAAGAAAGATTAATAATTTGTAATGCATCAGCACATACTGGGTGAACCACACCATTGCTTTCAGTCAGGAAAATATATTACATGATTAACAAAAACTGGAGTATAACATAAGAGACAAAGCCTCGAGCATAACTGCAAGTAATATCAAGTACTTACCAACAAGAAGATATATGAGAGGGAATGGGTTCATCTTATGATAGGTAAAAGTAGCATCTTATGTGAATAATATAGACTCTAATTTAATTTAATTGTTAAATGTTTAGCATTTTTGGAGATAGATGAGTTTGAGATTAGTAGAATGTCACCTCTACAGGCATGTTTCCTTTTTATTTAATTATATTTAATGGAAGCTAAGAAGTTTAAGTAAATATTTGGTATGTGTTGGTAGGTTATGAAATAATATTGTCATTATTCTTGGAACAACTATAAGCTCTCCAGAGAATTTTGATCTTAGACTACTTAGGAGTGATGATGCACAAAAGTACACCAAGCAACTTCCACATGTCCCAAAATGATCTTCTGCAGAGAAATTTCCAGAAGCATCACCAGTTGCAATCAATCTTGCGCAGTAAGTGTTAGTATTTTATCCTTCAAAACGCATAATTGGTGCCTCTTAGTATATATTAATAATATTGCCAATTTGTGCCTGATTAAAATTATATTTATCTATTTTAATTCATCTAATAAATATGCTCTTACTTTTTCTTCCTCTCACAATGTTGTTAAGTTGAGGAAGCATTCATTTTAATCAAGTCTGCATGAGATCAAGAAGGAGCAGAGAGCATACTCGTCAAGGCATAAAGTCAAGGCAAGGTGCCATTGCACCGCCTAGACGCCTAGGCGGTTACACGCTCACCTAGGTGATAGGCGGATTATACGTTTAACTATACATGTTGATTATTTTAAAGAATAACTATAATTATATACGCGTGTATATTACATATAATTTTATATGCGTGTATAACTCTGGGAAGAAAACTTCAGAAGAAAGTCAAGAAACTTCAATTCTGAAAGCAGCAGAGCAGAGCCGAATAGCAGATGCTTCTTTCCTCTTCGGGCTGTTGGAGATTAGGGTTTTACTGCTGTTTTCTTTGTATAAAGATGTGTTTTCTTTATAAAAGTATAGGCTGGACCAGTTCAGAAATGGGTTTGGCCAGATATAACCAGAATTAGGTGCCGCCTAAGGATACCTAGGTACCCTAGGCGTCACCGACGGCCTACCCCATAAAAATCTAGCAGGTCTGCGAAAACAAGCAGTCATCAAGTTTGCATTGGGGGAGGTATCAAATTTTCAATATACAAATTCCTTTACTCGCGTAGATATGACTAAATAAATTACTAAAGTGTGGGTTGTATTCATTCCATTTGTGACCTACTATCATTTCCAACAATTATATCTCCTGGCGCAAAATGAAATAAAATGAAAGGTAGGGTGCTCGATGTTCTGGCTTATACATATTGTTTTTAATTTATTATATGCTTTTAATAAAGATTTGGGTGCAAACTGAATAATTTACAGTAAAGTATAAACTCAATAACTGATTACATCAATGATTACTCATACAAGAACATTTTAAAGAGTCCAGCTCACTCTACCTAAAGGCTTGGGTCTGGGAAGGCAACACGCTAGTTAGAATTGAATCACTGCAGATTAAATCATATATATATTACCACCCACTTATTGTTACAATCACAGTTTATTACTATGTATGCCGCTTATGTCTGGGGCACACACACACACACAGAATAACTAATATATACCAACATGAACTCTCTTATATTAGCAAGACGACATAAGAAATTCAGATATCGTGAACCATCAAAAAGATGTAATATTAACCGTATAAAAAACACTACTACTTTAAATAAATCTCTAAAACTTAATCATTGTTTATACGACGTCGCCATGGCATCTGTCTCGCCAATGTATTTGTTATATGGCGTCGCCATGGCCAGCCAAATTTGACCCATTTATCTTTTAATAAAACTGACCTAGCAAGCCAATAAGCCCTAAAACAAAAGCACATATACTTTATAAACTAAAACATAAAAATGATTTTCGTCAATACAGTGATCATGAAGGATACAAGGGTGGTTTTGATTATTGAATGTGACATCTTTTTATCTAATTATCTAATGGAAGTGGAACAATATATATGGGTTTTATGATTGATATTATTTGGTGTTTTATTTGTGAGACTTATATATACCTATTTCTAATAATTATATATGGCGTCCACCTTGTCGACATGGCGTCATTTAACGCGGTTTCCGAAGCGTCGTATAAACAATGCACTTAATATTTCGTTATCTTCTTTTCCAGTATTAAATCAGACATATAATCACTTCAATTCTACTATTACTTTCGAATATCCAATAGGACTAAAATACATATTTGCTTTTAAACACAACTTAATAAACAGAACACCTGAAAAATAAACTTGACATAAGAAAATGCCCAACACAAAAGTGGATCTTATCATATTATTCCATGCTCTCTTCGACACGCCAAATTTGTCAGTGAATTCCCTCCACACTTAATAAAAGTGCAAGGAATATAACAACAGCAGTAAAACTATTTCATCCGTAACAAATACTGATATCCATGGAATCTCAAGTTTCGATTAAAAAAGATATAAACAACGATACTATTCCGAAACAAAACAAACAAACCATAACATAATAAACAAAAGTTTTCCCCATAAAATCAATTTCAAGATTGTAAAGTATGAAATGAAATATATGAACATGTAAGTATAGACCTGAAACAAAGAGATTAGGGGAGGGGTCAGCAGGGGGCTCCTTATTGGGCTGATCAACTTTGGGGGGAGCAAATGGCAGGCCCGATGTAAAACTTGAATAAAGCATCCCTCTCAGCCCTCCTCCTTGTGACGTCATTCTCCCCGATGCCGCCGCTCTTATCGCCATCATCGCCATTAATTAATTGGAATTTAAAGTCACCGACTTGAGAGAGAGTCCTCTATAGGGTTTTAGTGAGATTTATGGACAAGTGAAAATGTAGCAGTAAATGTGTGGTTTCGATGATTAGGTCTTTTATGGGCCGGGCTTCAACACTATCCATCCTTCACTTGATTTTGGGTCGGGCCCATTCAACAACACACCCCTACCAAACAATTGTCCCGCCCGTTTTATGAAATGCAACAAATGTTTATTTATGTTTTTTAATTAATAAATGACTTTCGTTTGATTTAAAATGGGAGTACTCTATCACTTTTAAATGAATTTAATATGCTACAGTAGTTCTTCCCCTTTTTTGAAAGGTGATTTAAATGTTAATTAATCTATCAAGTGAAATAATAATGATTTATTATAGCATCTTAAAGGATCTTAGCTAAACTGATTGGTTATAATGATATAAATTAAAGATTATTTAAAATTTGTTAAATCTTGTATTATTTATAATGACTAGTTATATTCAAAATAATCTTAATTTATGTTAATAATTAAATAATATAGTAAGGGAAGCAGGAGGAATTTGAGCGAGAAATGATGTAAATGTTTTTGGAGGATGGTTAGAGATTTAACAAATATTGAAAATCAATTCACAATATCTATAATTATAGATGACGGACAGTTGACAAATATTTTAAATGATATTTATATTTTATGTAACCTGAAATGATATAGTTAAATGATATAGTTAAGAGAAAGTTATGGTTCAAACAGGTTCATATATATTTAGTTTATAGGTTCAATTCACGTTTAATTGAGAATTATTAAAATAAATATTATTATATAATTTTTTAAGTTTGCATTTTTTAATTATCAAAAATTATATTTTTGAATAAAGTACATCCTACAAATTAATATGCCTACGTAATAGATGTGTTTAAAAATATGATACATTGAAATTGAGTTTTATTTACTTTCAAGGTGTAATTCATTCACCATTCAAAGAGATGTAATTTATTCTATGTTAAATCTAATTTAATTTAAATACCTATTCAATTAGCATGATATTATATCAATAAATTAACAATTTTTTAAATGCATTACAATACTAATTTTCTACTCCATTCTTTAAATTCCCCAAAGTACTGCACTGCAATTTTATGTGTTTTTGAGGATTTTCACCTGATATATTTGATATATATTTCTTAAACTCAATAGATTTTTAAAAAAAAAACTAAACCCAAACAACCGTTAATGATCTACGCATTAAACTCCAAGCACATTAACACCAAACTCATATATAACTTACCAAATATTTGCCTCAAGATTTTACTAATTACCATAATTAATACTTTCTATCTAATTGAATTGTGTTAAACATATACGGAACGGACTATGTACTTTCCTAGAACAATCGAATACAGTATTACGCAACTATTTGCATGTATAAATAGTCATAACTCAAATATTTCTATTAAGAATTAAGACAACTAAAACTCATACCTCAGAATAATGATAATAATGAACCTTCGAATTCGTATTTGAACAAAATTTTATTCATCCATTTTAATCTTTACTAAAAGAACTAAAAGAAAGGGTCACACTTTTTGTTCTTCTATCAGAAAACATGACATTGATGAAGAATTCAAACGAAAATCGAGATAAATCAAGAAAGCGGAAGCAAATCGAAGTAGAAGACCTTGATACAGGTAACTTAAGATTAAGTACTCATTCTTGTTAAGTTAATCGTAATGCTCTTGATTTCTAGAAATTCAAGAAGAGTACTTATCATTGTGCCCTCAATATGCGAATAGCTAAAAGGATAAACTGTTTTAAATTTTACACTCCTGAAGAAGAGGAAGAGGAGAAATCTCTTGGAGTTTCTACAAAATTAAAACTTTCGATTAATGGAGATGAAACAAGTGATCCATGGAAAATCAAGAAAAATCTTGAACAAAGTGATTGTGAACATCTCTGTAGGCTTATGCTTCGTAAAGATACGGTGCATAATTATATTATGAAAGTATGAGAAGATGCAGGAAATTTTGATGAGATGGCGAAAGTATTGGATCATGAAGGAGATGGAGTTGCAATCAAAGTTTAGGACTATGAAAGAAGGAAAACGTATGAATTGAATTTCAAGAAACTGAATTCTAGCCGTTGTTATATATTTAGTGGAGCATGGCGTAACAACTTTGTGAAAGAGGGAAGACTCAAGAAAGGTGACACTATTGACCTTTACCAGGAGCACATCCAAGTCAAGATTTTTCTTTTCCATTCGTGCTCCTACTCCTACTGCTGTTGCTTAAGGATTCAGGATTCTCAAGTCTCATTTTTACATGAATTCGTTGGTTAACTAATATTAATGCATTTTGCTCAGTATGATTAGATACAGGAACTCATAAGTGATAACTCGATACTCACTTGATTGGTATTTAAATAGATACAAATTTTATCATCTTGTTATGAATTATTGGTAAATCTGCTTTTTGATCTTATGGCACCTTTGTGGTTTTATACCCTTTGATTTTATCTAGTCATGGTGTGTTTAAATTTGAAAATTATGTTGTTTGTGTGTTTATTACTGAGTAGTTCATTATGTTATATAACATATTGATTATACCCACTTAATTATATGTAGTATTTGCCTATTTAGTTTTACATACTCTAGTTATAAATACTTACTAGGTTATAATATGTGCAAAGTACGGATGATATTAATAAATTATATATTGTTTGTATATTAATATTCATAAAATTTAATTATAAGCCATAATTTTAAATAAATAAATGAGCTTGAATAGTGATAAAATTGAGTTAAATGTGAGTACAACTATATTAAATAAAAATTATAGGATAAATAGGATTCTTAAAATAGATTATATATTATATAATTTAGATATAACATAATATTATTCGTGATCAGTGATAGAGTTGTATTTATGTTATATTTGTTTTAAAATTAGATTTTATTAAAATTGGATATCTAAGATTTTTCCAATGGAACAACTAAAATTGTACAGTTAGGAATTTAGGATCTTTTATATGGTTTACTTGGGGAATTGAGATGAAAAAAAGTTATATTCGGTTAAAATAATATAGTATAGATTATTGCATGTACTGACTGTACGTTTATAATAATAGTTACGTCTTTTATAGGTCTCTTTTTGAAAATAATTTTTTCTCAAAATTCTTGAAGATTTTTTCAATCAATAATTATCCTTGTACTATTATTCCCAATATTTGATTAATTTAAATTTATAATAAACAATTTAACTTAATTTAATACAACTATTTGACATAAACCCATGTAGTTAATAGTTGCGATAATACTAATACATACAATTTAGCAGTGTTCTTGAAGACGACTGTCTTGCCGATTAATCGATAGACGGATGGGTCCCGTCTCGATTAATCATAAATCGGGTCAAAAGATGTTTTTTTTAAAAATTGGTAAAAAAATTAAAATTTTAAAAAAATAATCATTAATATATTTTTATTACAAATTTAAAATAAACATGGGTTGTATGGTCCTAAATCTTTCATATATTTCAAATATTCTCTCAAATATCTTATAATTTTATATATTTTATATAATAACTATTAAGATTAATTATTAAATACTGATTATTAAGTATAAACCACATAAATGTTAACTATAAGTGGTTTTTTTCGTAAACCTTAACATCTAAATATATATGGATTTGTTAAAACAGATAATCATTTGTAAGACATATAAGTCTAATTAGTCAAAAAAAATATGTATGAATTAATGATATATGACATTTTTTCATTATAATTTTATAATAATTTGAAAATGTTTAAATATAATTATATACTATTATTTATTAAATTAAATTATTTCCGATTAATGTTTCCATTAATCACCTATTACC
Organism: Oenanthe javanica; assembly: GCA_008931105.1. Taxonomy (NCBI): domain Eukaryota; kingdom Viridiplantae; phylum Streptophyta; class Magnoliopsida; order Apiales; family Apiaceae; genus Oenanthe; species Oenanthe javanica. The sequence goes on from QRFB01013465.1 coordinate 24,016, forward strand.
AATTAATCACTACACGATATCTTCACCGTTCACGGTCTAATTCTGATTCCTGACTTTCACAACACTGCAACTTAGGGTTAAATATGCTGGGACAACTCTTGTTTATTTATAATTATTAATTCATGTCGCAAATAGGTTTCAAACACTTCGTGCACACATACTAGTATTCTTTTATGGTAGTGCAACGAAACCCAGATAAACTAATGCGAAGGGCCGGCGTTAAGGTGTTCATGATAGTAGCTTCATTCCCAACACCAACATTCTCCACAAAGATTATGCTTGGTGAGGCCATTTTTTGCAGGCATATTAGCTTTCGTGTTGGTGTCTTAGGGTGGACCGTGTATCTGTCTCGTATACATTAATCGCTACCTTACTGGCAGGTACATACGAACTTTTATACAACTTTTGATTTCTAGTTTCTAGAAGCCCTTCAACCAGTGTGAAATCAAATGTCAACAAGATAACCACCCCCATGTCAATACAAGAAAATCATAAACTTGGGCCAAACCATCTAAATGAGATCACCAGATATATACTAAATAACCAAAACATTCATAAAAAGCTAATCTGATGTCATGACACATAAAAACGGAACTTGGAAAGCTTTAGATCCCAAAATGTAGTAGTAAGCATCTTAATACAAGTCTTTCTGAAACAAACTCGAACTTAATTTCAAAACAATAATTGAAATAAAAGACAGATCTAAGCTTTATCAGCTTTAGAAGCCGTAGCAGCAGCTTGCCCACGGAGCCGACCAGTCCTCCTGGCTGCAATGAGACCAACCTTTTGACCAGGGGGAGCATCACGACGAACAGTACTGGCATGACCAATATGTTGGTGATTACCACCACCATGAGGATGCTCCACAGGATTCATAGCAACACCACGAACCTTGGGCCAGCAGTTACGTTTCACGCGATACTTGTGATAGGCATTACCAGCCTTCAGCATTGGCTTCTCTGTTCTTCCTCCTCCAGCTACCTGCCCAATCATTGCTCGACAACCACTAGGAACAATTTTCTTGGAACCAGATGGAAGTTTGATCCTAGCAGAAGCATCAAGAACATCAAAACTTGGTTAAATATGCTACCTCGTCGAACTACAACAAATATGAAAATTCGCCAGCATGAACATTATTGCAGAAATTCAAATACCATTTCATATAAAGATATTGCTGTCTACATGATAACAGATGAGGTGAATCATATTTAAAATAGGAGAAATAAAACACAGAACTAACAAAGATCACATTTTCTCATCAGTAAACAATCCTGCACAAAGCATTGAGATGACAGATGAACC